>BMAW01098582.1:146943-169844 GCA_019974015.1 Nephila pilipes | reverse complement strand
AAGATTAGGCATGCAGGAAATCATACTTCATACGCCGTCGGCCTTTTTATGTTTTAGTAGAGACACTACAAATATTTTTCAACACAAGAATTATCACAAACATTAATAAAAACTATGTTATTTAAATTGCTTCCGCCTGATAATATAAGATATCAAGGAAAACCCCCAAAGCAAACACATGACAGGAAAAAGAGGGGGGGGGGAGAAGAGGAAAACAAAGATCACTGAGGTACCTCGGGGTTGTGAAGCCCGTACTCATCTCAGGTAGATGAGCCCCCTGAGGGGTACTTTGAATGTGAATAGGTTACTAACTCGCGACCTCAACCCAAGTTATAATTGAAAATTCTACTTATCTCGATAACAACAAAACTGGATCTGAGCTAGTAAGAACACTATTACTCTGGGTCCGACAGTCATGAAAATTTCCTGCACCAACATCGTGCACACTTCCATATTACTAAACTTTAATCTTTTTTCAGCACTTTAACACATCTAATCTCTCTATCTAATTATATATATATTAAATGTGTGTGTGTAAAGATTTAATTTAAAAATAATTTAATTTTCCAATTTTTTCTATTCTTTATCTCTCAGAAAAAAGTTCATTACTTTTTCCTGATACCAATACAATTTAACCGTTAATTTATGCAATCCGGTGTTATTCAAATCTGCAAAGCCAGCTAATCTCCCGCCTCGAGGCTGTAAGGATAATCTCTACTAGACTTTAGCTCTATGTTGAAAGTCCTTCAGAATCCCTTCATCCAATACCATATGATCTAAAGAAAATTCTTTTATATAAATTCGAAACAAGGTAGATTCGCTATTTCTCATTTTGACCATGAGGGCTTAAAATGCGCTGATCTCCTCAAAATGTATGTAAAATGACCTCTCTCTTATTCAAAGTATTGCCGAGGAAATTTAGTACTCATTCTAACCATGAATTCTAATGTTCTTTTCACTCGTCCATTATAAATATATACATACATGCAGCGTGCCCACTAAAGTCCCTTTCCACCCTCTTAACTTCGAAATGGCTGCTGCTATAATTTCAATTTAACTTTTATTGCAAGAGATATTTGATGAAATATTTTCTATTTCATTATGAACTCCAGCAGGAAAAAAAAATTCATGCTGCTAAGAGTGTCTAAGTATAATAAAGTAGCCATGAACTTATAAATGACACCACCTACGGCGCCAACTGGTAGATAACAACGGAATTAACCTTACTTTCTCGAAAACAGAACAAGACAGGAGTGTAAAAGTGATTACAAAATTATACAGCGTCATCGATTTAGAACAAAAAGATACCTTGCGGACATTAATAAGAAAAATAGAACGGCTAAAACGATTATTTGGAAAATACCCCTGTGCCACATTGCGGTGTCGAGTTTTGCCTGAAAGATAATCGTTTCTCCTTCCGTTCTTGTTTTGTGACGTCACAATGTAGGAAATCGCGAAAAAACAAATGCCTATTTTAGCCCTTCTATTCCTCACATTAATGTTTACAAGGTGTCTTTTCGTACTGAATCGATGATACTCTATAACTTTGTAAATCAATTTCTTACCTATCTTGTTCTGTTTTTGAGATAGGAATGGTAACTACGCAGTTTTCCACCAAGTGGTTTCATTAAGTAGTGCATGGCTACTTTACTAATACCATTTTATGAATGTAGCAGCAGCTATTCCAAAATTAACAGGGTGACAAGTAAATCAATTAGAAAGTAAATCAATGACATTTTATAAAATGCTCACATGCTTTAAATAATGCAACACAACCTGTCTATATATGCAGTATTTTTTGTTACTATAACAAAAGTAAATAATTTCATACAAAAGAGTAACAAAACAAAAATAATTTAACTCGCATGAATTAAAATGTTTCTTTTCTAAATATTGCATACGTTTTTAAAAATAATTGAATGTTTTTGGAGGCCAATTCAATTTACTACAATTTGTGCATGAATCATAATAGCAGATTACAAAGATATATTCTTCCAGAAAATGATATAAGAAGTTATTTACTTAATAATCTAAAAGGAAAAAAAAAAAAAAAAAAAAGTCACTATGGAAGGAAAGAATTTTTTTTTCCTGCTGGAGTTCATAATGAAATAGAAAATATTTCATCAAATATCTCTTGCAATAAAAGTTAAATCAAAGTTGAAATGATAATACAATAAAAATTTTGTTTTTAGACTTTATTCTGGGAGAAACAAACTTAAGAAATCTAGATTTATATATGTATGTCTGTGATGCGAGAATCAAGAAAACAGAAATCAACTAAACTAAAATACAAAATAAATTTATTTGTATCTAATCATTATTTTCACTTCATTCACAGCTATGACAAAATTTAGTTCTAACTGTCGCTAAAAGCAAGAAACATTCACAAATAAATAATAAAAGTATAAATCTGGCAGTATATCCCACTTTTACATTTAAAAATACTGATTAAGGCATTCCTTCTCTCAATCTTTGCAGTTTCTAAATAAAAATATTTAAAATTATACAAATATTTACATCTTTTTCTTTTGTTTCAACTATAAATGAGCAAAACTGAAATGATACTACAATTTTCTTTAGATAAGTATAAATATGCAATTTGATAAAACTTGCTAAAATAATTAACTTTTAATGAAATGAAAATAAAAGCTACAGAAAAAAAAAAGGGGGGGGGGGTAAGAAATTATCTAGATAGTACGTTTTTTATGAAATACTTTATAAATTTATTATTAATTTCATGATATGTTTACCTTCTGCAATAATATCTAGTATAGTAATAAACACAGCATATTTAGAATAAAATACATAAAAAAGGCTTTGACTTTAGTTTGAAATTTGTGATTTTTAATAATTTGCAAGTTATTCTTTTTCAAGTTTCTTCTCTCCCTTAAGGAAATTTTAAAATGTTAAAAAGTAATTTGTTCAGAAATAAAGTCAAAATTCTAAAATTAAATTTTATAAATGCACATTTAAATTAATTTTTATTACAAAAATATTTTTTATACAATTTGTATAATACAGCAAATTAGTCCAATAAATTATTATGGTGTCATAAGCAGGTATGATTTCTTTGTGAGAGTATTATTAAGGCTTGTGATGGAGATAAACTATAAACTCCAAGCTCTTCTAAAGCACTGCTTTTAGAATCAATGCCTTCTTGATGTTTCAAAGTTTCTCTTAACAACATTGCAGGAGCACTAGTCAAATTCAGCAAAACACATGAATCCCTGATTCTGTAAAGAAACAAATTATAATTCTATCTTACAAAGGAGAGGGGCAACAAATATGATACAAGAGCAACGAAATACAAGTACAATAGATAGTTTAACTTCTTAGGGGGAAGGGAACCTTCTTTATTTGAATCACTGTAACAGAAAGCAAAGCTGGAAAAAAGTAAACTCGTTTTTGAAGTATATTTGAAAGCATATTAGCCACAACATTATTGTGCTTTAGACTAAGTTACTTAAGTACTTATCACTGCAATAATTCCATGAAAATTAGATGTTCAGAAAAAAAGATCCTTTCAAGTACTCTATTTATGAATACATAATTTAATATTATCAAATAAATAGGATAGAATCTATCTAGTTTGCATTGTCATCAGTCATGACAGAAACTTTAAATTTTTTTTTATAAGCTTTAAACAATTAAGGAAGATTTATCTCTGCTATACCTTAAATATCCAACACATATGCTATTGTGATGTACTTCTCAAATGCAAATATACTTTTCCTTTTTAGAATATATATATATAAATAAATTTAACTTTCCAGCCACAGCTTATTGACATAAAATTATTCAATGAATAACCATTGATTTGTTAAAAAAAAAACCCCTCCTTTCTTAACATTTTGCCCTTCAATTTCCCACTGTAGTATTAATGTTTAATTCTTAAAACATTACAGAGTTATACAGTAAGATCAGGAAAGAATGTCTATTTTATTCACAAAATTAAATACAACACTAAGCACAAGTAATTGACTTCCCCCCAAGATAACATTAATATACTATCCTACAATATCATTATCTGTTTTGGAAACTTCCAGTTACCACATGATGCAATCAACCAATAGTAAAAATAATTCCAGACAGTGAAACCTACTTAAAGCATAACATCACAAAATGTTCTCGATTCTCTAACAACTTGTTTATATATTTAATTCAAATACAAAGTGAGAAGTGTAACAAGAATAAAATACATTATTCTCTTAAAAGAAATCAAATTTTTTTCATGATTAGTCTGATAAACAATATGAAAATGCAACAAAACAATCACATAATTTTCTGGAGAATCAGCCTGGGCAGGCATTGTTCCCCTGGTTCATATAACAGTGGGAGGAGGAAAAACAGATTAAATTGTGTTGGTTCATAAAGCAGAAAGTGAAAAAAAATTAAATGAAAGAATATTTTATATTTTTCTTGACATCAGTTTTTTTTTATATTTTATTTTATTGTCCCACAAGAAACTTTTGGGGATTTTTTGAATGTATTCTAGTACCACACTAAAAATAATGATGATAATCTTGTTATAAGAATAATGACCATTTAAATGGTTTAGCATAGAAAGACTTTGCGGGGGACGCTTTGGAAATGTACTTCATTTCGGCAGGCTGCATTATGTACATAAAATGGGGTTTGTGTCAGATGAATACAGTTTATTTCCTTCTTCTTAACATTGGCTTTTTCAACATCAATTCAAATTTCACATTAAAAACTACTACTCTTTTCACTTCTCGAGTCGCGGGAAGGGATTAATCCACCTGAGCCCCATCAGAGAAATCCCGAACATTCTGCCATAAATCAAAGGAAATTATATTTTATTGAATTAAATATTATTTAAAAAACTGTCCAGCACTTACAACACAAAGCTTGTGCTAAGTTATTAGCCATCAAAAGACTCCACACAGTCAGTCTCTGAAACCATATGCTTCTGGACAAAATAAAACCGAAAGGCTTGGTTATTTTGCACGACCAGCCTCTAATATTCCCTCCCTGTATCTAGTATAAGGGTTGATATGGATTTTAATTAAAGGGATTTTAAGATTTTTATAAATGACTTTATTAACAAACCAGGGAGGGGGGAAGCTTTATGGAAGATGTGCGCTTTAGTTTTTCCAGTACTGACCGCGATACCCCAAAAGGTGAACAAATTTTTAATTTTACGTAGGTGTTATTGAAGTTTTTTCCTGGCATCATCTAAATTATTGGATTGGGTGAGGATAGCATCATCACCAGTGAAGAGGCAGAGACTGGAGAAAGCTGATTGAAGGAAGTGTGGCAATTGCTGATCACCACCAGCCTACTGCTGTTTTAACACTATGAGGACGAGTCGGCATTTTGGTAAGGCATGCATGTGCAAATTATGTGAGGCTGAAGTGAACTGTAGTCCTTCCGCTATTTAAGGTAGCACTGAAAGCATGCAATGAATGAGAGAGGAACCGCACTCTGGTTACATGGTTCTCTCTTTTGTTTGTGTCTAGACTAAATTATTTTAATATAAGCATAGTTATTATTAGTTATGTAGTATGTTTAGTCTTTTTGTGTGAAGTTTAATCACCATTTAATCTGGAGTCAGTTCACCATGGTTACTAAATTATACATATGGTAAAATATTATAGAAGTCATATGTGAACAAACAGTAAAGGGAAGCAGATAAAACAGATTCGTATGGACAGCCTGCAAAAATTTTATCTGAAAAAAGGAAAATTCTGTGTTTAATGTGAAAAGTGCAGTTTTTAAGAAAGCTTTTGATAATTTTGATGATGTAAGGTAGGAAAAAACTGACTTAAATAAGTTTGTAAGTGAGATCATCATGCCAAAGGCAGTCAATAGCTTTTTTGATATCAAGGAAAATACTGGCTGTAATTTGTTTGTTATTGTAGCCTTCGGTGATGGTGTAAACAACATGAAGAAGTTGACATATAGCATTGTGTTTATGCCTGAAATCGAACTGTGAATCAGAAAGAATGTTGTTACAATTGATATGATCAAGGATTTGTTTTAGAGGAATTTTTTCAAAGATTTTAGAGATGGCATTAAGAAGGTTCATAGGGCAATAGGAATTAGGAAGGGAGTGATCCTGGTCTGGTTTGGTAAAAAGGGTAATCATATTGTGTTTCCATTTAGAAGGAAAGAAGGCATTTATTGAAGATTTTTGTGATATGGGTAAGAACATTAACAGGTCAATTGAAAAGTCCCTGGCCTGACACATAGATGGCGCTACTAGAATTAAATCCATATGTATTTCAGTTAGCCCTTACCCTCAAAAGATGAATGTATAAATTTGACAGCTGTCGGATCATTAGTTCGTGAATTATAGCATTTTGAGTGAAGCAACTTTTGTTGTTGTGAAAAAAATGGATAAAAAGGAATTTCGCGTGTTGATAAAATATTGCTTTTTGAAGGGAAAAAATACAGTTGAAGCAAAAACTTGGCTTGATGCTGAGTTTCTGGACACTGCCCCAGGAAAATCAACCATCAAGGATTGGTATGCTAAGTTTAGACGTGGTGAAATGAGCACCGAAGACGGTGGACGCCCAAAAGAGGTTATCAACGAAAACATTAAAAAAATCCACAAAATGATTTTGAATGACCATAAATTGAAATTGAATGAAATAGCAGACACTCTAAAGATATCAACTGAATGTGTACATCATATCATTCACGAATATTTGGGCATGAGAAAGCTCTGTGCAAAGTGGGTGCCGCGCGAGCTCACTTTTGACCAAAAACAACTACGAGTTGATGATTCGGAGCAGTGTTTGAAGATGATCAAGCGAAATAAACCCGAGTTTTTGCGTCGATATGTGACAATGGATGAAACATCATTTCACTCCGAAGTCCAATCCACAGTCATCCGAGTGGACTGCGCACGATGAACCCGCTCCAAAGCGTGGGAAAACGCAACAGTTGGCTGGCAAGGTTATGGCATCTGTCTTTTGGGATGTGCATGGAATAATTTTCATTGACTACCTTGAAAAAGGAAGGACCATCAACAACAACTATTACATAGCATTATTGGACCATTTGAAGGACGAAATCGCCGAAAAACAGCTGCATTTGAAGAAAAAGAAAGTGCTGCTTCACCAGGACAATGCACCGTGTCACAAGTCAGTGAAAACGATGTCAAAAATCCATGAATTGGGCTTCGAATTACTTCCTCATCCACCGTATTCTCCAGGTCTGGCCCCCAGCGACTATTTCCTGTTCTCAGATCTCAAAAGAATGCTTGCTGGGAAGAAATTTTCGTTGAATGAAGAGGTGATCGCCGAAACCGAGGCCTATTTTGAAGCAAAGGACAAATCGTACTACAAAAATGGCATCGAAAAGTTGGAGGGTCGGTATAATCAGTGTATCACCCTTGAAGGGAATTATATTGAATAAAAAAACTAATTTTGCCAAAAAATGTGTTTTACTATGGAAGGTCGGGGACTTTTCAATTGACCTGTTAGGAGGAAAGTATTTGAAACCAATATAATGAATGCCATCCTCACGAGGGGCTTTATGTTAATTAAGATTTTTAATAACTTGGGCTATTTCTGAGGGTGATGTGAGAGTGTTTTTGATGAGAAGATGGATAATTAGCAACAAAACAGGTTGTTTGTTCAATTTGCTGATTATTGAATGGGAAGCTATTTATTTGAAATGAGGATTCTAAACAGAAGGCAAATATATCTGCTTTGTCCTTTGCAGAGTAGACAATTCCATTAAGGCTATTGAGGGTGTAGGATATATTGGTATTTTTTTGTAAGTTTTTTGGTCATATTGAAAAGGCTCTCATCTTCAGTATTTTAATTCTTTAATTAAATTTTCCAATTATTGGTTTTTATGTTTATTAATTTTTTCCTTGACTTTTTTTTGTAACTGATTTAATTTGATTTTAAAAGGGAAGTATCAAAAATGCAGCCAGATTTTGCAAATTCTATTTTTTTATTTGATAAGATTTCTGATAAGTAGGGGGTGGAGATGGTTTTGATTTTGCTAGATGTTTTAATGACGTTTTGAATGAAACAGTAAATAGAATTTTTGGGTGGAAGGATCGCCTGGAATGATATGTGAAATAGTCTATCTGAAAAGGAGTCAGTAGGTGGTTGTGAGTGATTGAAGTGGAATTGGGAGGAGGTTATACAAAATAATTTTGCAAAAGATAGGATTGTGGTCACTACTGAGAGCATTAACGCTCTCAGCATGGCAATTTGGAATATTTTTAAGTAGAGCTTTATCAATGTTGTTATCGTAACTACAGTAATAAAAGTGTGTGGTGGAGTTGGGAGTGGAAATCGTGAAGTTGCTATTGAATAGGAGGTTGTGAAGGGCATGCCCAGATCTGTTTGACCTGCTTCTATTCCATATGGGGGTTTTGCTGTGAAATCGCCAGAGTTGTTGTCTATAAGGATATTTTCAATTTCAGAGCAATTCAGAAAGTTTTGGAGGGTAATAAAAGATCAAAATAGTTAAATTTTTATTAATGCAGGTATTGATAAAAATAGTGGTGTTTTCTGATGTGGACGTAATTCTGCGAGCGAGATAATAGGGATAGAATTTTTAATGATAAGTGCAGTACCACCACTCTGATGTGAAATATGATCTGAGAGATGTACTGTATAATTTGGAACATGGGGAAGGGGGAGATGAGTTTCCTGGGTTCCGATAACAAATGGATTGTTCTTATAAATGAAATCTTTAAATTCGTCTATTTTATTTCTTATGCCAGTTGCATTCCAGTAAAATCAGGGAGAACTAAACATTGGACCAAATATTCCATATTTGAAAGGAAGGGGGTTTGGTTTTTGAGCAGGAATTCAGTTCCATATTTATTGTTAAGGTGGACTCTAAATGGTATAAGTACAAATTTAAGGATATTACAGTTTTGGGTATTAGGGTGGGTTCACCATCAGAGTCTATTTCATCAACTTTGTGCGATAAAAGTTCAAATAAGCTTCAAAGTCATTAATATTGACAAGTGAGATAAGGAAAATACAATGAGCTGTAGTGAGATAGATATTTGAGCCCAGTCTTGCACTTACTTCATCGAGAATTGGAGAAGAGGTAACAATTTCCATGGTGTAGTTAAAAGATTCAGTATCAGTCATCATGCCCACATTCATTCCAGGGGTAAAAAATTATGGTAAAGGCAGATGAAGCTTAATCCCAAGAATAGGAAAAGCAACAGAAAATTGGCGTATGAAAAACTAAGCATGACAGTGCAAAAGGATAGAGAAGTCGTGATGGTTGAAAAATGGAACAAGCTCTGAGCGAAAATGAGTATGAAAATTGCTTTATTAGAGTTTAAGACAATTTTATTAAACAAGAATGTTTATTTCCAATTAAGTATCTCTCAAATAGTTCTACTAATTTTTAAAATCTGAAATTGTTTTTTTTTGACCTATTTTTTGCAATTTCTGCTGTGGTAGAAAAATTCATATTAATGATAAAAATAATTATGTGATTACAGAAAGGGGGAAGGGAAAAGCTGGAAAAATATTTTTTGTAATTTATTTTTGTGCCTTTGATCTTCAAACTTGCACAATTGTGAAAACATCACTAGAATTATAAAATACTACCATCCTTGTTCGACAAATTGTCAGTTGAACTTTATGAAATCATGTATCCCTTAAAAAATTAATTTTTGGAATAAATGTTGTTAAAAATCCTAAACATACTTTCTTAATAATATACTATAATGCTATACCTTTCAAAGGGCTTGTTTTATTTCAATTGCATCATTAACCAATGGGAGTACATTTAAGGTAACAAAATACATTTTTGAATTTTTATCAGTAGAAAAATACTACTTATTGTAGTGTTTTACCATTTAAGTTTAAATTATGAAATCAGTAATGCTTCTTATTAAACTAATTAAAGTTATTAAAATTTAAAATGTACTGTTAGTACAAAAGTATACTTACAATTTAAAATAATTTTCAGGTTTTGTAGTGTATGTGCCAAAGATTGGGAACAAATTTCGTGTCATATCATAATGAAGCTGAGCAGCACCACCTTCACTAAAACTATTTTGAAGAATCACCTACATAAAAAGTATTAAAGAACAATTATGCAATTAATAATTTCATGATAGTCTTTTACATGATACAGCCTTTTTACTTATTGCTAAACAGTTTAAGAATTCAAAACATCTTTCTTTTCCTAATATGAAGACAAATTTTCCATAGTTTTTTTATTCCCAGTTTCAAAGAAAATAGGTTCTCCAATTAAAAGCTTAAATATGGTAGATAAACTGATTTATAATTATTATTAAAGAAAATGTTGAAATAATAATTAGTTGGCTTTGTTTAATGCATAAGGGCCTAGATTTAATAAAATAATTAAAATGAAAACAAATATTGTACACATAGAATAGAGTAATTCAATAGTAATTTTTTTTTTTTTACGTATTAAAGAACTGCACCATCATACCAAAATCTCTCAAACACTTAAAAGATTTTATAAATAAGAATATAAAATTTTCTTGCTAATGCATGGATTAAATTTTTTGTATACAAATTCTCTTAAATAATATTAGAGCAAGTTATATTAAAACAATAAGACCCTTTTCAAATATATGGGACTTCTGTAAATATAATGAAATTAGAATAGTTAAGATTGTTGTATTTATATTTGTTTGAAGGAAAAAACAGAACTTTCAAAAAAATGAATACACCTAATGGTTCTAACATATGAAACTTAAGCAATTCTTAGTTTTTGTATTAGTGAAATGTGTGAAACTCTCAATAATTTTTATTTCACATGTTATAAAAGACATACAAATGTGATTTTCTTTGCATTTGAAATAAATAAAAGAATTGCAGACTACAAGTAGAATTCTAGGAAACACATCCAACAAAATAAAAAAAGTAGATATATAACATGACAAATAAAGAATAAATTAATTATTTTACAGTTAATGATGAGAAAGCAATCAATACTATTAGAAATATTGGGAAAAAAAAACCCCTCATTCATTGATTAATGCATTTTTAAAGGTAATGTTGCCATAAATATAATTATTATACAATTCTAGCAACTAATGATTAAAGGTTTAATTTAAAAAATATAACTTAAAACTCAAATTCATAATAAAGTGCTTTATTTATTTAGGAATTGCACTATATAACCATTTCTTATCCCCAAACTCAGTCAAGAAAATGAGAGAGTACAGATGTTATTGGATGACAAGAAATCATACTAAATGGAAAAATTGTGTAAAACAAGCCAGGTGTGATTACACATAGAAATGAATAGGAAAATCCATTTTTCGAAAAAGTTTAAAATATGACAGGAAATGCTAACCTTCCTTGTTCTTAACTTTATCATCATCATTTGATTTGTTTCTCACAAACTAATTTATTAATATATTGATACATACACAAAATTCATTAAAAAGTCATAATAGATACTCATATTTGCAAAATCCCTTAAAATATAAATAGACTCAAGTTGTGTTTATAATAAACTAAAACCAGACAGATGATTAATTGTATGCAACTAAATTGAAATATATCACAACACAATGCAAACAAACACACAGACATATATATGAAACAAATTACACAGAGTATTTTGTTTTTTAAGCACATGTCAACATAAATTTTAAAAGAATCCTACTTTTCATTACTCACTTCTTCAAAAATATAAATATTCAATTCCATTGCAATTTGCTGCCACATTTTAGTAAAGAGAGGTTTGGCTAAGAGTTCTTGTAAACTGTGCAAGCTACAATTTATTACTTCCAACATTGGATATGCAGACAAAGTTATCTCCATCAATTTTTTATCCTCTATAACAGACATACAAAACCATCTAGAAAAGTACATAAATTTATTTTTACATAAAAAGCAACCAGTAAGAATGCAACAATTATTAATGATGGTTATATATATATATATAACAGATTTATATTTGCAAATTTAAGTATAAGAAACATTTTTCTTCCAAAAGATAAAACTAAATGAATCCAAGATATCTTAAAACTCTTTACACAAACATTAAGAGTTAGTAGAATCTACTACAAGCAATTTTTTTTTACATATAAGAATGTATGGACAAAAGTGATGCTTCGAGTTACAAACGCATGGAATATATATGAAAAGAAACAAATTATTTAGTTATAGTATTATTTACATTATCTTCTTTAAAAAGTACATCCATTAACACTTATGTAAGTTGGACGGCCTAATGGAGTAATTGGCAGTAAATCCTTCATAGCTTGGAAACTCGTTTTGTTTGCAAGTGTGCAAGAAATAACTGACATCTTTGGAGCTGAACTCAATAATTCCAATAACACTACCTTGCATATATTACTAAAATTTTAATTATTATACATATTGTTTTAAGGAAGTACTTATATGAAAAACTTAAGAAAGAATTTAGGTTTCCTTTCAAATGTATTTCTTGTTTGTGACTTAATTTGACACTTTTACATACCAGCACAAAAAAGCTAATTGAAATACGTTCTACCATCTTTTAAAGTTTGTTTCAAGAGATCTGAAATACACTGTATTACAGTAAATGATTCCTTATATATCCATCATTGGGCCAGATTATAAAAATATTAAATTAGCTAAACATACAGTACAACAAACATCAGCTCATATGAAAAATGAACAGTAAAAAAGAAGTAGAAACACTAACATACATATTTCTGCTATACATTTTCAAATTAAGCAATTGTAGACTATTTTTATAAAAATGTCACTTTCGCAGAAGGTTGGTTGAATTCTAAACTCATTAAAAAAAATGTCTTAGTTATTTGGATACACAAAGATAATATTTTTTGATATAAAAATATTTGTTAATTAGAATACATGATAATGTCTCACAAACATACTTCTCTTTTCGGTAAGGTCTACTTTTTGCTTTGATATCAAGCATAACCCTGTCGCACATCGTTTGTAGTAAATCATTCTGCATGTGTTGATAGAACCCAACAACTTCATCAAACACAGAAACTTCTAATAATTCTTCTTCTACAATCAATGCTGATCTCGATTCTTTCTTTTTAATAGAACTTAAATGCTTTTCAGTATCTAAAGAAAAGATAAATATACAACTTGCATGTAAAAAAACTGTGTTCAAACATTAGATTTAATACAATATTCTAAATGCACATGAATAGGAATCCTAGAAAATATAAGCACAATTTGAAATTTTAAGTATTTATGATATAATGTCATTATTATTGAAGATTGTTGAAATACTTTCACAACTGACAATTATATTTTACACAACACATACATTTATTTTTTGCAGTTATATAAAATATCTGCAAAGTTTTATATATTATCTTATATAATATACATATCTCACCTCTCAAAAAAGATTCACATGCACTCTTCCGTTTCTTGTATGAATATAAATGCAGAAAAAACTAAAAAGGGACATGGAAAACTTTAATTAAAGTACTAAAAATGTATTTACATACATTCACTTTTACTTGTGTAATGGTATATACATGTAATTGGTATACATTCTAATATTATTCTAAAATATAACTATAAAGAGAAATATTTCAGAGGTATTTTAAAATAAAAATAAGATATAAACAAACAGGTAAGTTGTTCCATTCCTCTAGAACGCTTGTTATGTAATGAATAGCATTCATTATTCCACAATAATTTTCTTGAATAGTTTCTTGCAATTGACATTGAGACAACTGATGTAACCTTAAACGAAAATCATCAAGAAGTTCTAACTGCAATTCCAGAAAGGAGACTTGACAGTCTTTGTCAGTAACATTACAATACCTTTCTAGTAAATAAAAGAAAAAAAAAGACATCTATTAGAAATAAGTCTGCAAAGTTGTGTTTGAGAAAAATTGAAATTTTTTTTTAAAAAAAAACACATCTATATTCTGCATTAATCATATTTCTAGAGGTACAATGATTAATTTGAAAGAGAGCATAACAAAATCACACAGATTCCTTTCGAGAGGGAAAAATTATATATATATAAAAAGCATTTAATCAAAATTTAAAACAAAAAATAATCAGATTTATATAAAAATTTAATATGAACTATACTCATACTTTTCTTATTCATTAGAAATTTAAATTTTTTATTTATTTATATTTATCAAGGAGTATTAAATAATTTCAGTTTTCTTCTTTTTTAAAAAAATCTAATTTTTAAAAAAATAATAAAAAACAGAATAAAATCTTTAAAAAATATTCGACATTTTTATCCACTACACCTTATAATTAAAGGGGAAAAAAACAGAGCTTTCACATGAAAAAAAGTAATAATATTAAGCACCAGTCATTGTAAGAAGGAGAGTAATAAATAATTCAGCACTTTCTGGTACATGCATATCATCAATATCACTTTCTTCTTGATAACGAGATTTCCATGCAGTATCCAGACTTAAAAATTTATCCATTTTTTCCAAAGCACCTAAAACGTTTAAGAAAATAATTAATTCATAATTCTAACTTTATACATTATTTCTCAAAAACAAATAACTACGATATAGTTCAAGGGTTACTAAACAAATACATGATTAAACAAAATTAAAGTTTCTTTCTGATTTTAAGAGTGTTTCAATAGAACAGCCCTTTCATACATTTAAAAAAAAATGAAAATGAAACAATATCCTTTTACTCATGACTATTAATTAAGAATTTCATCTTTTCATACCCATATAGTCATTAAGATTTTTTGAAATAATTATTATTATAGAAACAGGAATATAAATTTTTTTAAAAGTAACTGTTAAATATTAAAAAAAAAAATATATTAGAAATTTAAGATGTCTGAAAATGAAGCAATTTAAATGACAAAAAGAGTAGTAAATCTCAAAAAAATTAAGTTTCAGCCTTTCCTTACTTTGATGCTCTAAAGATTTCCATCTTGTAAAACAAGGCTCAGATGACAATATCTGCATTAAATTTGGATAACTCAAAGGATAACCTTGATTTTGAAGTTCTTGGGAAAAGAGTAAAACTTCATCTATTGTATGACTAAGTAATCTATCATCATCAAGTAATTTTGGAAGATCTGCTTTTAAACGAGTAATGGCCAAATGAACTAAGCCTCTCATAATTTGCGCCTGTAAAAAATTTATTTTTCATCATCAAAATAAATAAAACTATTTTTAGTTAACACTGAAGACAAACTTGAAATACATTAATAAATGTTTAGTTTTACTAAACATTTATTAACACATTTTAAAATGTGTAACACATTTAAATGCTTTACTAAACATTTAAACACAATTTTAAAATGGAAATATACGTTTATGAAAACTGAGAAATCAGATTTAATTTATATTTTAATTTGTGTGGATGTGTTAAAGCTCTACTGTTGGCACTTGTATGTGTTGGTGGATTTTTTCAAAGCTATCTAAATTTTTCTTGAGAGCAAGAAATGGTGATTGAAGATTGATAAAAGCATATTTACAAAAAAAAAAAAAAAAAAAAAAAAAAAAAAAAAATCATGCAGACTAAGTCCCCCCCATGGATTTTTGGAAGATTACTTAGTGAAATTAGAGAATATTTCTTGCTTCTTAATGTTTCACACATATTTTTTACAGCGCCTACAGATAAGCATTTTATGAACATGAAACCATTATTTCTATTTATAACTTTAAGAGGATTTAAATCTTTTTGATTTTTAAGCAGCAAGATATGAACAATTCAATCTAACAGCTGCTAAAAAATTCTAATAATTTTGTTTATCTGGTTACTAAATATCATATCTATTAATTGGACATTTGTAGAGTAGTGCAAAATGACAAACAAGCACTGCCAACAAACATGTGATTTATTTGATTAAATTAATGAGAGCAGCATAGATTTTGCAAAAGGGGAAAAAATATTTTTAATTTCACTCCTGATTTTTAATCCTTTGATCTTACATGCATTGTTTAGTTATTTAAGAAGCACTAAAACATATAACTTTTCTGTACTTATTTTTGTTTTTATTATTATTTTTGGAAGAGGATTTAAGGAGTTAAATTAACATAAATTTATTATATACAAATTTATTATATATAAATTTATTTTATCAACATAAATTTAATACAGAAAGGGAGTAGACTTTTGAGATTTACATACATACAGAGTTTTAAAACATAGACCTACTCAGTCCGAAAAGAAATAAGACAATATGAGGTTGAAAATATATGGTATGACTTTAACACATAATTAAAAAAAAATTAACAATCCATAAAATATTCAGCCAATAAAAAAATTAAAGAATTTGATGAATCAGTTGAGAATGTTTAATTTTGTTTGTTAAATATCATTCTGATTCTACAAGTTTTATAAATAAAATTATGACATAATTAATAGATTACTCACAATTTTTTTACACAAAAGTACCACAAAACACTCTTTTATAGTTTACACATGAATTATAGAAGAAAATAAGCACATCTTAAAAAAAAAAAAACCTTAATGTAGCTTGTTTTAGAATACAGAATAAAAATTCTTAAATGAGCCACAAAGTTGCATATTTGACACATGAATTACAAGACTGTACCTTTAACATAATTAACCAATGTGTAGTAACAGATATTCATTTAATTTACTTTAAATAACGAAAGTAATAAATTAAAATTGATTCAAAATATTCATATACTGCCTAATTTTGGAAATAAGAACAATTATTGAATATTTTGATCATACTAAACAAGGAAATTTTGCAAAATGTACAAATTACAATATTTGGCATGCCATAGGAAAAACAGAAACAATGTTTAATGCTAATTAGAAATTTATCCAATCTTAAAAAGGAATAACAGAAAAATATGAATAATTAATAAATAAAAATTTATAAGCTGGATACCGATTAATAAAATTCCTTTTAAAAAAAGGTGCATTGATGTTGGTTTGAGTAAAATCTTAAAAACAATTGGCAATAAGTCAGCTAAATATCAAATAAAATTCAAAAGTTAAAAATATGCAGCTACAATTACACAAATTATATATATATAGTTTTAACGCAACTAAATTACTTTCAATACAGTCCAACGTGCCCATTAAAAATGATAATTAAAATTACATGCTTTTTAAATATATTATAGTATATATTTTTTATAATATATAAATAAACATTATATAATAAAAAAAAAAAAAGTGTAAAATCCAACAATTAAATTTCCTCAAACTGAAAATATGTCACCAAAATTATATGATATTCAGCCATAATTAAAGTGTTGTCAGTGATGTAATATTTCAGTAATAATGGTAAATTTTCTTAAACAATGCAATATTTGCCAAATAATGGAAAATATGAAATCAAACAGCTTTACTCATTTTGACATAACAATGTAATATGGCCTATATTGATATTTGCTCTGAGGTTTTATGAACCTTGTTTAGTCCTTATTAAAATAAGAGTTTTAACTGTTTTTTTTTTTTATCATTAATTACTATAGCTTAACTTTACTTTTTAAGAAATGATAAAAATTTAGGACCTGTTTACTTCAGAATAGAATGCAGTATAGTATTTTCAAAACTAGGGAATCCTTGAAGGTCAATCAGCAAGTTCTTAGAAAATCCAAGAAATAGTGCTTGTTGCATCAAAAATGGTTTGCTTTTAGTAAGAATCAGGACTCACTAGACAGTTGTCTAAGTTATTTCCAACACAAAGTTTCATTTTTATTGTTGATTGAAGCAAGAAACTTGTGTTTATTAAGAAAAATTGGGGGAAAAAGAGAGAGAGAGAGTTTCAAGGGTTATTAAACACTTATATTTAAAATGCTTAACACCAAAAGAGATCAAAGCTGAGTTGGATGAAGTTTATGACATTTGCTCCTGTGTTTGCAGCTGTTTACGGGGTAAATGAATTTAAATGTGATTGCACATTAACAAAAGATGAATGTATTTTGGGACAAGCAGAGGGAGTGACTACTACAAACATGATTAACAAAATCCATAGGGTGCTAAATAGTTGAGGCCACTGCCGTATCCCAAGGTACAGTGTTTTCAATTTTTAATGAGAAACTGGGTGTGAAAAAAATCTTGGCAAGATAGGTGCCACATTTACTCAAAGTTGAGAATAAACACAATCATGTGATCAACTCCAAGGCTATTTTGGCACTTTTTCACCACAATCCCGGCTAGTTCTTGCATTGATACATAACTGTGGGCAATACGTGGATACACTATTACACTCCAGAGACAAAAAAGCATTTAAAACAGTGGGGTTTTAGAAGGTAAATGAACTCCGAAAAAAGAAATTCTGGTGTAATCAGCTGGAAAGGTAATGGTCATGGTTTTCGGGATGCACGTGGATACATCCATTACTTAGAGAAAGGTAAAACAATAACTGGAGAATATTATGTGTCATTATTGCCCTGGTTAAGTGAAGAAAAAAATCAAGAAAAAAGAAAAACATCCACATTTGAAAAAGGAAAAAATTCTCTTTCATCAATACAATGCATGGGTGCATACTTGTGCAGTTTCGATGGCTAAAATCATGGAATTAAAGTTTGAATTATTATAACATCCACTATATTTGGCTTCCAGTGATTTTTTTTTTAAAATTTCCAGACTTAAAAAAAAAAAGCTAATTGGACAACAGTTCATATAAAATGAAGAGATCATTGCTCACACAGATGTCCATTGAGGATCTTATGAAATCTTACTTTTTAGATAGTTTAAAAATGTTGCAGAAACACTTGGGAAAGTATATAGAACTAAAAGGAGATTAAGTTGAAAATTTTTTACCTAAAATAATTTGTTTTCCTAGAGACTTAAAAACAACTCTCATAGCATAAAAAAAGTGTGCTAACAAGTTCGTTGGTTTTATTAACATTGCACTAGAAGCGACACAGGGTTGTTGGCAATGGACCTCATAATTTTTAACCTTGGTCAAGTGACGAAGACAACATCAGAGCTGGCACTCCTCTCCTAACTTCCACACCATGCCAACGGGAGGACATTGAGCATCAACAGATTTAATGTGCATCAGCCCTGGCTACACAGTAGGCCTTCAATGGCCTCAAGGCTCAAACCCGCAATTTAATGGAAACCATCGGACACAACTCTGCTGCTTTAACCATTAGGCTACTGTGGACCCAAGTACGCTAACAAACATGTTATGCTTAGATGCAGACAAGCAATGACATTGAAAGCAATGTTAGAAAAACTACTCAAGAGAAGTACATGAACAAATTTTTTTTTGTCAAGATCAAATATAAAAAAAAATCAGAAATCCTAACCACCTGGAAAGATCAATGAGTATATATACAAAACAGGAATAATGCTCTATAAACAATGGAACTTTGGAGGAAGTTGTAGGGAAAACAAATGTTACAGTTTCTAATGGAACACCAACTACCAAATAAAGAACCCATAATAAAAAAATATTAACTGTTCACCTTTGTTTAGAACTCAAGGAAGGCTTATCACTTGTAAAATGGTGAGAAGCGGAAAGAAAAAATATTTCAAAGTTAACTGTTATAATTTTGTGGATTCAAAGACTGTGAAAAAAAATTTAAAAACTGTCAAGCTAAGAGCAAATGGCTCAATAAAAAGCAGTGAAATACAGCACCAACATTTAAATTCATAGATGAATTTATGTGGAATCGCATATTCACACCCACTTCTTATGATCTTGAACAAGATTTAGGATTATTGGACCAAATATATTGATTTAGTTCAGCTGAAATTATGCCAACTTTCATGGTTGATGAAAAATTTCACCAACTTTTATAGTCAATGGGATTTTACACAAGTATCAAATATATATATATATATATATATAAAGCCAAAATATATATGAAACTATATACATATATATATATATAACTCTTAATTATTACTTGGTTACTAAAAATTTTAATAATTCCAACAAAATATTATAATTATTTTTAATTACTTAATGCTAAATATATAATACATTTGTATTAACAAATAAATTATAAAAGTTATTTTAAAAATCTTAATTGATTACCAATATTTAAATGTCTCATGACAAATATTCAAAAACATTGATTTACAGCCATTAATAATAATTAATTTAGAATCTATGAAATGAAAAAGCCATTTTATCACTTAAAAATGGGGAAAAAATCAATTTCTCTTCCTTCTTTTTCTTAAGGACTGAAAAACCACTGGAATAAATATGTAATAAACTTACAAGAGCACTGAAACGAGACAGTTTTTCTTTTTGTAATATTGGTTCTACAGTTTGCTCTAAAAAAGGAGAGTGGTCTGAAATCCAAGTGAGTATCTGAGTTAAATACCATTCTGGCTGAAATTAAAATAAACTCATATTAAAATTAAATAGCATTATAATCAACATAAACACTATATATATATCATTCAATGTGATACAAAAGAAAGTATGAATTCATACACATCTAAATGCAATATTTTCCAATAAAATAACTGTTTTAAATGAATATAAAAATAGCTTAGACATCATCAATGTCAATAAAAGCATAATGAAAGTCTCAGGGGCAACAGTTGATACATTTGCAAATTAAGTGTCTGATTTCAATAAAATATTATATTAAGCACAAAAGTCCCCCTTTACAAATTCATTCATTTTTTTTTTTTAAAATCTACAGGCATTGAAAAGAAATACTCTTATGTTTTACAAGTTGTAATATCACAATATCACAGTTCTTCTAAAAGATGACTTTTATATATGTGATATATTCCTTTCTCTATCACAAAGTTTCAAGTGAGGCAAAATCTCCTGCTACTATTTTTGTCTAGATGTTCTTGATATGAGTTGAATGACAGAAATTTATACAGCTGTTAAGAAAACACGTTTTTTAAGTCTAATACATCTGTTCTCAGATATTGTAAATACTCTCATGAGATTTCATACTTAACTGCTTTCAACAGATCATTCAATACTACATTTTCAAAGCAACAATTACAAAGGTGGTATTTAAATGTACTGATTTGATTTCATTAGATATTATAACAGCTAATAATAAAAATAAAGGAAAAAGTTATTTAGATTCAGAACATGATTACAATAATCAAAGAAGAATTATAGTAAAAGATATATTTTTATAAAACAAATTAGTATCTTAAACATATAATTCTAGTATTTAATATAACTCTTTACTTCTATTCAAATTCTTTTAAATTCAAAAAATTATACCTAATTTTTTTTTACTTCATTATTATGCACACATTATTCAGTTAGTAATTTTTTCAACACTTGAAAATTTTGTAAATCAATTTTAACTTTTACAAAAAAGTTTTTAAAAATATGATCAAAATTCAAACCTTAAATTATAAAATTATCTCTGTTGTTTAAAATGAGTCAATGTCTTTTTGTCTCAAAGACAGACAACATAAAGTAAATAATTCTTTATCCAGGAATTGCATGAATTGTTCTCTCCAAAATTTTGATTCTTACTCTATTTGTGTGTGATCTGACTTGAAACATCAGAAATAGACTTACAGTAGTTTGAGATATTTTCATATATGTAAGAACAGTAAACCTTCTGTAATCCATCACTTTTAACAATCCAGCATTTTTACACAGGAAAATTATAGAGGAAAAATTTTCATGACTTCTACTTCAATGGTCATGATTTTAACTTCAATGGAATAATATAAGCCATCAATACAAAATGGTAAATTTTTCGTAATTTCAAATATACTTTATTTGCATGTACTGTATTGAATTTTATTAAATAATATACAGCCATTTTTGTTTAAAATGAGTTAATGTAAGTGATTTTTCAAAAATCAGGCATTTTTAATTATCTGTCGGTGCTCTGGTACTATGTCTTGCCGGTTTACCAAGTGAGTACTGTATTTATTTGAATTAAGTATTTTAGAAAGACTTGATATTTTAGATAAAACAAAAATGAGTTTCATTTACTTATTTCATGCATTAATAAAATAACAAAATTTAATATTAATAAAAAATATTTGATAACATAAATATTAAAACATTGAAAGTAATAAACAAGAATTTAATTTTCAACTTCAAATCTCGAGCTCTCTGACTGAAGTAAAAACATTTTATTAGTAAAACGAAGCACAAATTCACAGAACAAGTTTAATTGAAAATCAATATTCTCCAGGAAAAATTTATTTTTGGAATAGATGTATAAATGAGTAGATGAAAAATTCTTAGTTAAATTCATTATGTAGTGAATGCATCCAAAGGTTCAAGAAGATGGGAGAATAGTGTTGTTCAATTTTCTTTACTGCAATTTCTATGAACCAATTGTATACATAAATTACTATTTACAAATTATTTACAACTATATAGGGCCTAATAAAAGCCCATAGAATCATTATCCTTTTTAAGTGGCCAGAAGTACAAATTACATCAGAGACATAAAAAAACCACCTTTCACAGTCAAGAACTAAAATATTATCTGAATACCTTTCTCATGTGCTCTCTCTCACAGTTCAGTTGAGACAAACTCTCTCCTTTACTTCCATGGTATTTAAATAAATTATTCCAACACGTTATTAATGCATTACATTGGTCTTGGCAATGAAGGAAGATTTTGAGCTGTGTCACACACTTATTTCTGAGATTTTGCACCAAAAGTGATAAAATAAGAATAGTGTTTAAAATTTTTATGCATGATATCTAGAACTGGGATAATTTATAAAAAAAATATTAGTTTCAATGGTACATCCAAATTGTCCATCATATGTATTCATTAAATAATAAAACAAATATACAATGTTAAATTTGAGTTAAAAGCATTCAATCTATGGAGATTTTTCAGGACAAGCCATTTTTTTTATTTATTTATCTGACTATTACTTATTTTTTGCACATTGTTGAAACATTTCCCCTTCAAATTTAATAAGTGGCTAGGTTATCAATGAAGCATCATTATATAGTTTGACACATGCTATTTTTTAAATTTTTGCATCCCGTTTTTCTTAAACCCAAAATTAATCTTGACACATACATAGAAAAATAACCAAAAAAAAAAAAAAAAAAAAAAAAAAAAAAAAAAA
>BMAW01098582.1:130209-146843 GCA_019974015.1 Nephila pilipes | reverse complement strand
AAAAAAAAAAAAAAAAAAAAAAAAAAAAAAAAAAAAGAGAAGAAATAAAAATTATTTATAAATTAATAAATAATTAAATAAAAAGAATTAAAAGCTAACAAGAAAATTAATATTAATAATATTACAAACTCAAAAATATGCAGTAATAATATTAGAAAAGTAAAATACAAACAATACAAAATAATAATATAATAAAAGAAATCCTTAATAGTAAAACATGCATGCACGCACACATATACCAGACAATTATAAATATAAACTTAAAAGCAATAGAAATAATAAAATATTAATAATTACAAAAGTATGAAATTTAACTACACATGAAAAAATTATAAACATTATAAGTAAAATTAGAAAAAGCACATACTATTAAAAGAATAAATTGAAAACACATAAACACACAGATAAAAATTGAGGATAAATAGAAGAATAAAATGTACAGTAATTAAAGTCGCAAAAGTTTGCAAACTGTTTTGAGGGTTATTCCAGGATTAATTATCAAATTGTCCCCTCAGCTATTACTTTATAAAAACAGGTATAATACCAATAATATGAAAAAGTTAAAAGCACAAAAAAAAAAAAAAAAAAAATCCAAAAATTCAGAAAAAACATAAGATCAGATTATCAGATAAATATCAGATAAGATTTATAACAACAAAAGAACAAAATAAAATTATTATATACAAACAAAAATAAATTAAAAGAAATCTTACTATGAAGTAAAAAAAATACTGTGAAACAATTTAACAATATAGTATCAACTTCTGATATAAAAATTTTGCCTAAAGTTGAAGAAGATCATAGGATAAATGGCAATACCATCTACCTACTAGTTGAACTAAATGTATATAAGAGCAGAAAATTGAAATTACAGCAAATAACGTAAAAAAATTAAAATATTATTTTAAAAACAAAAATTAAGGATTAAAAAAAGACATAATTAAAAATACAATATTAAGGAAATAAAAAATAACTAATGCAATATTATGAAATTAAAAATAAAATGAAAAGTATTTTATTCAATTTCAAGATCAAAAATTAATTTATTTTATATTTATTACATTTTAAATTGTTTTTAATGAAATTAAATCAGATATTTTGCAAGAAACATATTTATGAAATTTAAATTTTCATGTGTATAAGAATTATTATCTAATTTTTTGTTATTTAACATACAATTATATATAATATTTACAAAAATCTATAAACTATGAGGATAGAACTCCACAAAAAAATATATATAATACATTTAAATAAATCTCTTAAGCCCTTTAAGAACGAGATAAATGATAAATACTTATGCAAATGACTTAGTTATGCAAACAATAGAGAACATACTTGTTATGTATATTCAACTTTGCATATTTAAAATTAATGAGATATAGAATTAATGTACAAATTAGTTTAATTTTTGGTCACTTTGTAGTAGAAATTGGTGGAAAATGAAATGATTAGTGAACAGGATTTGAGCAACCAATTAGGGAGTATTATTTATATTTTCACAGTTTTTGAAGATTTTATGCTCAATATAAATTTTCAGTCAAGCTATCTACACAACTTTCCTTATAAACAAGGGATATCCCTTCATTGATTTTTGTCATAATCATAGGTAATGTTTAAATACAATATTCACTTAAACAAGTCACATCATAGAAAAAAAAATTGACTACATTAATTTATGTTATAATGATGTAATCAAACAAAAATTTAGCCACACTGATGATCACAACATTTATAATTATCTTTGGTCATTATTAAAAATCAAGCTGTAAAAAGAATGAAAATAAGTATTGAAAAAAAAAATCCTACCATTTTATAAAAACATTTTAAGCTCGATAAATCATAGAAACATGAAAATTTTTAATAAGTGAACATTAACATACTTTATCTAATCTGTTAGTCTGTTTTTTGCCCATAAAATGAAATACAAATCTTTTCTGCAAAGGTTGAAGCATAAGTTGAAGAGGTAAAAGAAGAGATGAATCTTCAACATCATCTTTGATATCTTGAGTCTTGATATATGCATCTCTATACACTTAATTAAGGATAAAGATTTCATTATTGCATTCTTTGCAATTTGTAGGAAAATTAATACAATTTAGACATTCAGTAGCAATACGTTGTTAAGAAATATAAAATGCAAATAAATTTTTAAAAGAGCTGATTACTTAAAAATTTCAGTTAAAGTCATTTGTTAGAAAGAGAAAGAATTACTTTATCTATATTTAGTTTAAAACTGCACAGGAAATAATAATTCTGTCATTTAATAAAGCAATTGTAAGTACTTGAATTTAAACATTTTAAATGATGCTTTTCTTGGGCACTTCAAAAATTGTGACAATAAAAATTAACAAAACAGTTATAAACACTTTAGTTATTTTTTATAAACAATTTTTTGACAACATTCTTTTCATACTTTGATTAACCTACGATTTTGTATTTTAAATTGATGATATGCAAAAATGCATTAAAATGTAGAGTTGAACTGCAGCACAATATAAAATGCAAACGCAAAATTTTAATAAGGAAACAAAAGGCGAATTTTGGAGATTTTTAAATGTTTTTTATAATTTTGTGTGCATACAAATAAACTCAAAGAGGAAAAAATAGAAGCTTCAATTATTTTTCTTGTTACGTATTTAAAGAACAAAAAGATTATTAATTAAAGGATACGGTAGTGCAATTTTACACAGTGATAGAAAAAGTTGATTGAATTTCATCAATGCATCACCAGAATGGATTGGTGGCATTTTTAAATTTGTTGACGATACAGGCCAATACAAATTTCCTAATACTTTTTGAAACTCACTGAAAATACAAAAGAAATAGATTTAAAATCATTTATGAAATATGTTTGCTGAAAAAAATAAATATATTTAACAGTGCAATTGAACTTAAATTTTTATACATTTAGCATTTTATAATATAGTTTTCAGTATATTTTAATTAAAAAAAGGAAATAAAAGTTACCAAAAATTTTAATACTAATCACTTAAATTGTAGTATATAATTAGAAGTCTTATTACATTTAGAAGATTATTTTTTTAAAAAGAACAAATAAATTTTATAAAAAGAAGCCGAAGGTCTAAAATTAAGTGTATAATCAAAAGTAGATTAACATAAGGAACAATGTGACTTTATTTGGCTAAATATTAATCTTCCTTCTATATACACTCTATTACAAAAAAAAAAAAAAAAAAAAAAAAAAAAAACCCTGACACACCAAGGAGTTGTATGATGGAGACAAAAATTGGCAGATAGGAAAATTATGTATAGAATAGAAAATGATTAAAATTTCAAAAAATGGAATGATTCATTTGAGTTACATAATTTACAAAGTATCATACTCAATAAGGTGTTGACCCACCTCTAGCCCTGATGCAAGCTGCCACACGACGTGGCATAGAGTGATTAAGTCCCCAATGGTCTCCTGTTGTATTTTTTGCCAAATTTGCTCCAATTGTCAGGAAACATGCCCTAGTAGATTCAGTCGCTTCCCATCATATCCAGGACATGCTTGATTGGAGAGAGATTTGATGATCTGGCTGGCCAAGGAAGTGCTTGACAAGCTGTAAGACAGTTCATAGCAATAGCCGCCTGTGAATAGCCATGGTGGACACTCGTGTGTGAGTCGCACGTGTGAAGGTTGATAACAATGAATCAGGCGCTGTGACAGCTAATCTGACAATCACTCTGTCCTCCTGATCTGCTGTGGCCCTAGGTTGACCACTACCATCATGATGCTGAAATGTGCCATTGTCCACCCATTCTTGCCAGCATCTTCTAATTGCTGCATCACTTCGACCCACATGACAAGCAATCTACCTCTTTCAATCCAATGATACGATCTCTTTCAAACTCTGACAGTTGCTCATAATGAGCTCGAATCCTGCAGTGAGGTATTTTTTCAGTCATTTAAAGTTATTTTAAATTGCAATGCTACAGAAAATTTGACCATCAGATTGAGAATCGCTATTGAATGTGCTATAGCTCCCATTATTCATTCATTTAATCATTTGCATGTTCGGTCCAAATGTTTTTGAATACGAAATTTCATTACAATTGTGCAACTCCTTTTTGGTGCTTTTTTTTTTTGTTATAGAGTATATATATATGTGCATACATACATATATAAATGAACATAAGCAAGTTTCACTCGGTGATGATTAAAAAACATTTTTGAAAAGTTGCCAAATGTAAGGATAAAAAATGAGAGTATTTGGTAATTAACTAAAAATCTATTGAAACCAAAGGTAATGATACCAAATAGCAAGTTTTTACAAGAAGGTAGTATAAAAAATAAACCATTACAAATTAAATTTTAATCCAGTTTTAGCCTCTTGGAGACAAGTTCCCCCCTTTCGTCATTCCAAACATACAAATTCTTATGCCAAGTAGGAACTTGTGATATTGTCTTGGGTTATAAATGAATCAACATTTGTGATTTATCTGCACTGATGCATGTGGCTGAAAATATATAATATTGGACAAGAAATCATTTCGTAGTTAGCATTAACATTTTTTTTCTTTTACAACAGACACTCTTGGATTGGTTTCAGGCAAGGTAGCATAGGTCGGTTAAATTCAGTTGGCTTTCAAACTAGTAGAAATGTCAAAATACCCAAGCATCAAATATTGTCCTAAGTGTTGATTTAACAACTGGGGATGAGAGCATGAGTGGCATTTGTGGCTGGTGGATAGTCACTTGAGGATGTGAGTTGACTGAGTGCGAAGAGAAATAGGTGATGGCCTACTGTCATTTGATTGGTCCAATACTTTGTTGTCCGAGATTCCCTTCATTCTTCTGGGGAACCCAAACAGAGAAAGAGCCACCCCTTGATTTATTTTGCTGTTGCAATCAGGTGGACTATGATCACAGTTGTGTATTGCTCCACGATACATATTTCGTTATTTCTACAAAGTTTGTAAATAGATATAGAAAGACAGCTGAATTGATTTTGAAAGTGTTTCTGTAAATTGAATGAAGAAAACCAAATACTTATTGATGCATAGATTTTTATGTTCTGTTTAAGAAAGGAAAATATAATTTAAACTCATTATTGAGTTTAATTTAGTTTTCATTAACGTCGTACTAGAAGCAACATGAGGGTAATTGGAAATGGACCCCAAAATTTTGAACCACAGTCAAGTGTCAAGGATGACACCTGAGCTGCACCCCCTCTCCTAACATCCACACCACATCAACGGGAGGACTTTGGCCCCTGACAGATTTAACTAACTTATTATTGAACTTTGCTTTCTATATTCTTGCTGTACTTTGATAAAAATAATTATTATAGTTTATTTCTATTATTACCTTTACCTTTGCCAAATAAATAGACAGATAATTTGGAAATTTTAGCATAACCTTTACATGTAAATAAAATCCTATAACACACACAAAAGGATATGTAACAATGAAAGAAAATTATTCATTGAAGAATGGATAGAGAACTATTTTTTTATTAAGAGGAACAGGGAGACAATCTGTTTAATTTGTTGTGTTTTCATAGGCCTCAAAATCTGATGCATATCAAAGACATGGTATAAAGGCAAAATAACAGCACTAAATACAGACCTTAATAACATTACAATTCAGGCAGAATCTCTTGTGAAGACTAGTTATGTTGTCGCAAATTTAATAATTGGAAATACAAAACCACTTTTAGATATTGAGTTTATTAAGCAATGCATGGAAAGTTTGGAAAATATAATTTTCCTTGTAAAGAAAGATGACATTTCTAAAATCAGTTGGTCTCATCTAACTCTTGAGGTATTAATGGCGATAATAAAGTTACTGAAGAAATGGCTTCTTTAGAACCATTAAAAGACATAAAAACATCAAGAAATATCTAAGAAATAGTGAAAAAAATTTCTATGTGATTTTCTTTGCAGCTTTCCAATACATTTGGCATAGATATCGATGGTGCCCCAGCTGTGATAGACAAATAAGAGAGGCTTATAAAATTAATAGAAGACGATGCCAATATTGTTAGAAAGTATTGTTTGATGAGGTACCATCATATAATACAAGAAAATTTATGCAGAAAAGTTTTAAAATTTTTGACAAGACTAAATTTTATAGACTTGGGATTTCCAGGAAATTCATACATGCTAGGATGGGTATGGCAATATCATATTCGTTACATAAGTGAGGTGGCTAAGTCAAGCCCAAATGTTAAAAATATTTTGATTTACTTATTGAAATCAATATGTTTATGATATCGAAAGTAAATGCATAACAGAACCAAATGGCTTGCTGATTTAGCATTTTTGATAGATTTTACAGCCTATTTAAATGACATAAACATACATTT
This sequence comes from Nephila pilipes, assembly GCA_019974015.1. Lineage (NCBI taxonomy): Eukaryota > Metazoa > Arthropoda > Arachnida > Araneae > Nephilidae > Nephila > Nephila pilipes. The sequence goes on along the minus strand of BMAW01098582.1, from coordinate 140,526 downwards.
TCAAGTAAAAATCATCTTATTTGTCCTATTACAACTTACTTTATTGTTTCTAAACTTCAATAAATACAAACAAATTTTTACAGTTCAACAAGTTGGTTGAACATAATCCTAAAAATGGGAAGAAATACGCTGCTCTACTTTGCGATACAAGAATTTGAAAATAGATTTCAGGATTTTCAAAAAATTATATATATGTGTTTTTTTCAAAATTTATGTGACTCTATTTACAATCAATATAGATATGCCACCAACAAATTTTTTTAATGGAATGCATACAGTTGCAATCTGATGCCCAAATAAAAGAAATTTCATTATGTCTCTTTATTTGACTTTATAAATCTTACTTGCTAAAAGACAACTATCCTCATAGCACAATCATTCATTAATCATGTCATCACTGTTTGGGAGCATATGTATTTCTCAGAGTAACAATTTTAAAGAATAAGGAACACTAAGAGTAAAATTAGAACCAGAATATGTGGTGAACACCAATTGCAACCACTTCATTGGAACCAAATATTGATACTTTAGTTTTTAAATTTCAATGACAAATATCACAATTTTATGATTTCTAGCTATCTTTTTTCTTATAAAATTTATGATAAAATTTAATAGATAAAATATCATATTAGATGTATAAAAGAATGTCAATCTAATTTCATGTTGCTGCCTATATAATAGAAAAATAATAAATCATTAAGTTCAAATTACTTAAATGTTTCAACTATAAATTTTACATTTTTTTTTCTCCAAATAAACCATTTTGGTTTATTTTCTGTGGCCCTGAACAACTCATCATCTTCCAATGCGGCAAAGTAAAATGGTTGGACACCCCCTACTTTATATAGTTTATAACATAAATTAATTAAGTGCCAATAGTTAAAGAGTTTTACTATTGAAGAACATATTCAAATCTCATAAAGTGAAACTATTTGTTTCAAGAAAAATTTCAAAATTGAATTATTTTTTTTTTATATTCTAAGCAACTAGAAAATTTTAAACATTAAAAAAATATAACAGGACAATTGTATTACCTATAAAGCCTATAGGAATAAAGTTTATAAGTCACTAGAGATTATAAGTCTATCAATTTCTTTAGTTACTCATTTCCATCACATAATTTGATAATTAAATGCTAAAAGATGCTCCAAATTATCCAAACTTTATGGTCAGGAAAGGATTAAATCATAGATAACAAGGGATTATATATATATATATACATACATACATACACTGTATTGCATGTTATAATATATAAATATGAAAAACATATAAATTAAGCAGGAATAAATCAAGCATATTAAGGAATAAAATACAAATATTATATACAAGTATATTATCTAAAATAATTTGACAAAAGATATTTTTTTTGTAATGCAACAGATGAATTTAGATTAATCTGATGCTGAGTACAAGAGTGAAATATATGTTAAAAATAATATTCAAAAGTAGATAATGAAAAACTACAGCTTAACAATATATTTCAATAATGTGACAATCAATTTTACAAGAACATAAATGAAAATTTTATAATCAAAACATAATAAAATTTAAAATCAACTATTTAATATAGTATATCAATATTTGATGCAATTATTTATAAAACTAAATTAATGAAATATTTTCTAAAATTATTGATTTATTTAGAACAGTATGAAACTTGAGATTAATAAAACATGAAAATATTCTTACACTCCAAATTTCTCTCGTAAAACATCATGCCAATATATCATAGTTTTTTTAATATATGTTACTAAATTTTTACAATCTGAGGTTCTCAGCTGTTCCCAAAATTCTTTGAACTTAGTATAGACATCAATGATTGGATACAATGGGTTATTTTTCAGAGCTTCTTCCATGCTAACACTGAAATAAAATAATTTTTAAAATTAAGCTGTTTAATGTATTCCAATAAATTGAAAATAACTTTTTTAAATATCATTACACTTTATTTTGAAAGATATTTTTCAATTTCTGAAAGGAAGAATAAATGTTCGTAAGAATTAAATGTAATTGGGGTTGAAAAAAAAAAAAGAATCAACTATATAACAGATTAATAATTTTAAAACTGGTATATGGAGAAAATGGTTTCTATCAGTTTGGTACAAATATCACCAAAATCAGAATTTTCATTTTGGTGAAGATGCAGGAAATCTACGATATAAATTATATCGAAAATATGGAACTCTTTTATTTAAAACTATTTTTTTAAAATAAACTTAAGAAGTGTAAACCTAAGAAATAAATAAGTGTTAAACAAAAATCGAATTACTATTTTCATTAATTTATTTGAGGGCAAACAAATATTAGCAAGTTTTTAATTCATATTTTGTACTTTCTCACAGCTAATTGATTACGTGTATAATGTACCACTTTTTAAAAACAAAAAAAGCATTTATGTCTGTCTATGGAGTGCTTAAAACCCTCACCTTCTAGTCTGGAAGTATAATAACCATTCTGAAAATCAGAATACTAGATAGAATGTTCATTGTTTTCCTTCACTGCTTCAAATACATTCAAAATTAGCTTGGTGCCTGAACAAGAAAACATTAATAGGTTTGCTGACAGATTCTGCCAAATGTCCACTGTTAAGGTAGAACATGTCTGATATTGCCCTGTGGCATCAAAAACACAATCTTTTCTATTTCAATGATCAAATCAAGTCTTCTTATTAATTTTTACTGATGATCAGCCAAATAATTACACTCAGCATAAATAATTGTCCCAATCTGTAACTATGTTATGGTTCCAGTCTTCTAATTTCTGGAACATAATTTCTTTGGTCTAATCATAAAGGAATCTTAAAGAACACTTTAAAAAATTGTCTTGATATTTTAAACCATGTTTTTTTGCATATACTCCTTTTACTACCATAGGTAGAAAGATTATACTTCCTCAAATTACAATTATCTCACATTATATTAAGCAAAAAATATGTCTGTCTATTGAGTGAAAAAATATATTATTTTTTTTTCTCCTTTGTAGTTAAGTCTTAAATTTGCACCATGCCCGAGTATAGTGATTTGGAATTCTAGTTAAAAAAATGAGAAATGGTTGCTTTATCAATTATACAATCAAAACAATATTTATTGAACTATTGCTAATATTCTGCTAACAAAATTGCACAATTTAAATAACCTTCCCCAAAATAATATATGTATTATTTATATATTAAAATATGAATGTATAAAATGTTATTTTACCTTTTAAATAATAATACAGACAAGATGTTTATTTAGTATATTGATTGAGACAAACATTTTTTTTTAAAAAAATATATTTCTCCATAAGTCTTTTAAAAATCATTTCATAGTTTATTTTATACATTCAATGATCTATAAGAACTATTAAAGAATCTCACTGTGAAGTTTAGCAATGACAAAAAAACAATAAATGATTTTCAAAAAAAAAAAAAAAAAAACCTATAAAGTAAAAAGAACTATATTGCGTATATATTAAGTATCACCTATCACTTTTAACGAATAGCAATCAAAAAAGATAAAATAAGACTATGTAGAAGTTTCTCAAAGGAATTAAATGGTTACCAAAAATGAATGAGCCAGTTTGAAATATTTATTGCATCAGAAAATCACCAGTTGCCAAGGGAAACCTGATAATTCCCTTTAACTTAAAAATGTTAGAAAATGAATTTTGAGTTAATAATTTCAGGAAAAATTAATTTGAATTTTCCCTTCATGCTAATACTATTTTTTATTATTCACTTAAGGCATCAAAATTTAAAGAATAATTTTTTTAAAAAAGTAATTTAAGCTAACTTATGTTTCTCCACTTTTAAGATCCACTGCAAGTAGCTGTAAAGAGCTTCAGCTTCTTTCAGTTCATTTATCTTGGAAGAGAAGTCTTCCTTAATAGACTTCATGCTTTCCAATTCAGAATCGGCAAATTTCTGTAATTCATCACATTTTTCAGTCAAATCTCTTATTTTTTCAACAGCATTTTCAGCAGTTTTGATGAAACTATTCACACGAACAAGATCAGGATTATGAGGATTGACCTGAAAAGCATTTTCAAAACCTATAAGTTATACTTTAATTCAGATTTAAAGTAATGCATATGGATAAAATTAAACATCATAAATACTATAGCATGATGTTGAAAAAGATATCAATCAATGCTGAGGTGCTAAGAGTAAGCCATTAAATTCTATCAAAAACGTATGATTCTTTATGATTAATAAACTTTAATCTACAGTTCATATCATATGTATCAATAAGAAAATTATGAATTGAATTGAACAGCGATAAAATCATCAGCTGTTAGTGAATTAATACATACATTTGAAAGCAGAAGAATAGTCAGTTTTAAAGTTATTGATTTAGGTGATATTAATAAATAAAATAAGCCGCATCCAACATGCTAAAAAATGAAAAATTCTGCATATTTTTTTTTTGTGAAGCTTATAAAACAGTCATGCCAAAAATTATTCCTTTGGATGTAGCGGTTTAAATACAGCAGAGATTTTATTACAAATCAAGGTCTGAAGTACACTAACTTTTTGCTCCAAATCTTCTTCAAATTTTGTAATTCTTTCAATAATTTCTTGTATTTTATTAGCATTAGAAATATCTGACCCTAATTCCGCGTTAAAAAATTCTGCAACATCCACGAACATCTCTGGCGAATCCATGTTTACATTTTATGAACTCAAGAAGCCTTTCAGTTACAAATGTGAGCACAAAGATTCAGTTTAAAAATTATTATGTTTGCATAAAAATGAATAAGTTCATGTTTGTTTTTGTATGACATTTGAAGAATTAAAATTTTTTTGTTGAAATGTTCGATATTTTTAAAGCATTGTAGGATTTTATCTCAATGTAAAATGAGGTACTAGCTTACTAACGATTATTTCGTCATGGCAACGACGTGTGAGTTTATTTTCAAACTATTTTTGTTTCTGTTGTGGTCACGTGACGTATTTTTTTATTAGGTCTGCAGAAAGTTGTAAGTTTTGTTTTCTGTTTTTAATCTGAACTTCCTCACCAAAGACTACTTGCAGATTTCTAAGCGTTCTATTTTCTGCATACCTTACTTCCTTTGTAAGAATTCGCTTCTCTTTTACGTCTGACACGTAACGTCCTGCAACCTGCCACTGGTGTCCATGTGTAATGTAATACACAACATTTCATCATTCCTTTTGTTGTGATTAAGCTATAAAAAAGTAAAAAACTTTGAATGATGAAATATTACGTAACATATATGTTTAAAGACCCTCCTATTTTGGGTTCGACATTAGATTTGAATTTAAAGTCATTGGTATAACGTCCACAGAAAAGGGAATTGGTAAAATTTCCCGAGTTTTAAACATTTTTTAGTTAAAAATACAAACTGGATATTGTAACATTTTTATTTCCTTTAAATATATTTTGTTTCATATTTATTTGCCGTAATATTTTCATAGTTGTATTTGAATTTATAAATTAGTTTATATTTGCGTTTTTTGCAGGATTGTTTTTCTGCTGTTGAACATCTAGTGTTTTTTTTTTTTTTTTTAATCCAGTTATGCCAATGAAGAATAATTTGGAGGAAAATTTAAGCTTGAAATAATAATACTAACAAATACAATATTTCATTTGTTAAAATTTTGAGTTCATGTAAAATATTCAATATTATTTAAATTTTATATTTATAATCATGTACTCTTTTTCAGAATATGACTGTATCATTTAGGTGGCATCCCTCAACATACTTCTTAATTAATACTTGAATATTTTGTGAAATATTAAAATGGCTTCAGTAGTTGATCAGACACCCAACACTGCAAAATCTTTAAATGAAATTTTTGATAAAAATTGTGTGGTTGATTCTTCGGATTCAAATAAGAAACCAGCTGATGATAATACATCAAATTTGAATGACAAGGTAGGACCTTTTTAAAATTTTGTAAATTATCTGGATCACGTATTATTATTTTTTTGAGGTTTCATTTTTGGACATTTTTGTATTTTCATGTAAAACGTTTTTTTAAGAAAGTTGTGATGTTTCATTTGATTATGCATGATATATTTACTCTTATTTTATTGAGTAGTAGTTTGTATTGTTCACATAACTTTTTTTTGCATTTTGTTCTGATAGTTTTTTTTTTAATTCAAGGAATAATTGGAGATATATATGTAAAATAACTAGGCTTCATTATTATATTTCTACTATTTGATTTTCAAATTTGATAAAATTTTGTCCAATTCATGTTTTTAATACTATTGTGTTCATTAACAATTTCTGTGCTTTATGAGCTTTAACCTCAAGAGGACCAGCTACTGGACTGAACACTCTGATAAGGAGCGTCATCACCGACCCATACATTAAAAGCAGTTAAGCCTAATTTTAAAAAAAAATTCCTTATATAATGACTGCAATTTTATAAGATACATATATGTATAATTTATTATTACAAAATACGTATTAATATAAAGACAACATTAATAGAAATTAATTAAACATATAAAATACTAGAATTATAACAATGCACACAAAAACAAACACTATATGCAAAAAAATAAAGTTACAAATACTACATGTATATAAAATAAAAAAAAAAAAAAAAGATACAAATTAGTAATAATCTGTATTTATTAAAATTTCAATTTAAAAATTTTGTTGCATGTGGTATAGTTCAAAACAAGAATAATACAGTCCTATGTTACATATTTTGCAGGAATCGTAAAATTTCTAAAAATCTGTTCCTTGGCACAGCCATACCAGAAACGGTCTTGCAATTATGGTATTTGTTGAAAAATACATTTTTAAATTCGATTTTCTAATTATTAGAATAACTAATGCCAGAAAAATCATCAATTCATAATTTGTCACTTAGTCAAGGTAAACGAAATGAAACTGAATATAACTCCACCACATATTCTGAAACTTCTGCAAAACACATCCATAAATATTTCATCCTCACCCCTGAAAATAGTTAGTTGGATGCACTTCCCCATATTCTCCTAACGAAAATAGCAAAGAAATAAATAAGAACACCAGTGTCCTTTTAACTACCACATGTGCTTTTAAGAGTTGTGATTCTCAATTTGTTTACACCATTAAATCTATCAAATATAAAAAAGAAGTACAGAAGCTTAGAACAGAAACTAGTACCCTTATGTGAAAGTCAATTTGGCGCCATCTAGTAACATTTAAAAATTCAAATAAAACATTGCGTTTCCCAATTACACATATGTGACATTGGGCCCACCAAGTTAATCGGAGTTTTTACGCATGGAAACGACGCTGGGCTGGTAAGAGTGGAATTGTTGTGTTGCATGAACAAGACATTGGTCACAAATAGGATAAAAATATTGATAAAAAATAAGGGAGATTTTATTATGTATATCATAATTTAAATGTGAATTGAAAGAGGCATGCAATGAAATGTACACACATTTTTTGTACAATTGGTGTACTTTTTTAAACAAGATTTTCATTAATTTATATGCTTTCACAGCATGTAATGCATGTAATAGCTCGTTTTTGAACAAACATAAATTTATTACTAATTAAATAAGAATTAATTATAAAAGAGAGAAATCTCTCCGATATGGAAATGTTTCATAACTAATAGCACATAATTTGTATTTAATGTGGATTTTTTTTGTTATAGCTAGAGATAAATTTTTTTCTTTTTCAATTTTTGAGTTCTGATATTTTTAAGATTTTTTTTAAAAAAAATTTCTGTATTAATGTATTATATTGAAAAATGTTTAGAAACTTACTGGTGTAGAAAATGTCATTTGTATTACCTATTTAATATTTTAAGTACATTAGCCTTTTAATTTTTTAAGATTAAGTAGTACATGCTTGAAAACCCACTTTGTAAAAGCTTTCAAACTATTAAATTTTAATTATAATTTACATAAACATCTCTAGTTTAAATTAAGTAATTTAAATAGAAAAAAAATTATGCATATTGAATGTTTCTGATCTCAAAGTTTGTTATCGATTTAAGATATTCTGAAATTTTACAAGACTGCAGACTATTAACTTTTGTTTTTGTATAATTGACTTAGTCCCAACAGATTTATTCATAATTTCTTATCTTTTATGAATGAATTATCTAGCTTATTGGGACTTGGTGTTCAAGAAGAAACATTTGTCCAAGTTATGTTGAAACTTAGTATGAAAAATGAAATGGTGGTGGAGATACTTTGTTATGATAGATGGGATTTGTACTGAATTGGTTCAATATAGTTCAGCTCATGTTTCATTCATAAAGATGTGTATCTTTATTTTAACTAAGATTAAAAACTTATATAAATGGAAATACGCCTATTAGTTTGGAACTTTATGTGGAATAATAACTATCACAAATGTGAAATTATTCTAAATAAAATAAAATTAATAAATTACACTACTAAAATTATACTTTTAAAATAATCCTTAAGAATTATTTACATTCTTTGTTTGAAAAATATTTAAAGAATGAAAAATGATAGATCTTATATATATATATCATCATTTCCTACTCTTTATAATTTTTATGTTGAGAACCATGTTGTACTTTTGTTGTAAAAAAATATTTAAAAATTACTTAATGCATATTTTTGTGATGAGATTGCATGTATTTAAATATGAATATTTCTATATCATTCATTTTATATCTGAAGATGCATTTGAATGCAGAAATTAATTCAAGTATTTTAGTAATAATTTCATTTCAAAATATTAAGAGATAAATTTAAGTTTTACAAGAGCTGATTTCTCTCCTTTAGACTGCTTTAATCAGTCCAACTGCAGAACAATTTGATGAACTTATTCAAAAATTAGCTCTTCGCCTTGAAAATGGACATGGAGAAGTTATATACAATATTGGAACTGGAGGTATTAAACCTTTTCAATTTTTAATGATATTTGCCAATAAATAAAAAGATATTTATTTATATAATATGAAGATAATATGTATATAACTTGGGCAATGTAATAAAGCTTATTAAGTAGGGTTAATTATTTGTCAATATATTTTTGCCTTATACTTTAATTAATAAAATATTTGTTACAACCATTATTTGACTCAAAAATTTTGTTAGTAATTTTTTTTTTTCAGTTTAGTATTTTTTTTAAGTCATTTCTCAAAGTTTTTTTTTTTATTAATTCTACTGCAGTATTTTTACCTATTATTTTTTTCAATATGTTTCCATTTAATGTTAAATAATAACTATATTTAATCTTTTGCATGCTTTATTGTCTTTCCTTTTTATTTTTCTTAAATGGAATTGAAATTAAGAAAAAAAAACCCAGTTCCAAATAACATAAATTTGACACATTTTATGGGAAAATATTCTTTCAATAATATGATAAGTAAAGATTTTTTTATTGACTAAATATTTTAATTTTTTAATAACATAGTTAAAAGTTTTTAAATCTTTCTATTTTTATTTGAGAAATTTCCCTGCACATCTTGTACTAGTTATTTTATTTATAACAGTCTAAATAGTCTCCTTGACCTGATGCCTGATGGCTGAGTAAACAAGTAGATAACATGGTAGAAAAACAGCTAAATAAACATATCTGAATCGGGATTTTCCATTACATTGTAATTATAATTTGAATAATCTAGCCACATGTCTTTATGCATTTAGATATTATAAACTGACTTTATTAGTTTGTTTGAGTAGTGACCTCAATACAAGTAAATTAATTTAATATCTAGTAAAATGATAATGACAATTACTAAACATCCGTTAGATTTTTTTTTATGAAATTGAGAATTAAAAAAATATTATTACTATTATTAAATCAAAAGTGTTATTTTATGTTTGATTTATTTGCAATTTGTATTATTATTTCTTACACAAGTTGTAAATATTTATTTATTAACCATTTTACAAAAATTCCAGTATTAAAATTAATTTATATAAAAATTTTATTAATCTCTTACTCATTTGTAAGCTTTATCTAAATTGGTCACAGATATTAGCTATTCAAAATTTTTATTTCAAATGCAGTCTTAAACACTATGTATATTTTTAAAAAATTTACTTTAGAATTATATAGTGAAGTAAATTATATTTTGGTAAAAGTCCAGTATCGGGTGCCCCTTGGCTTTTGCGGTGAAATTTGGCAACTTTGAAGAAAGATCACCGAACTAGTGCTACATAAGCAATAATGTCATGAAGACGTTGCAAATGAGTGGCTAATCAAAATGTTGTGGATTTGCGGTAAAAAAAAAAAAAATGAGAATACTTTCAGATGTCTCAAATAATTGTTATGTATTCATAATAATTTATTTATAAATAGGAATCTTTCTTAATTCATATACATGTATATATATATATATATATATATATATATATATATATATATATATAT
>BMAW01098582.1:55836-130199 GCA_019974015.1 Nephila pilipes | reverse complement strand
ATATATATATATATATATATATATATATATATATATATATATATATAAAATTAAAAAATTGGTAATTTGTAATTATGAATAATTATTTATAAAAACTATGTATAAATGAGAATTATTTATTAATAGGGGTTATTTATATTTAATTGTTATAAATAAGTAAAATTTAGTTATAACATTACTTGTAATAATACATAAGTAAAACATTACTTCCTTAAATAAAGAGGAATGCTATGAAAAAAGAATTTGTCAAAAAAAGAAGAAAATGCACCTACCTAAGTTAACAGAGTTCCTCGGTTGGTGGATAAACTTTCACAAAAGAAGCAAGATGTTATATAGCTCATGCAGATTGCTGAATCGATTTTGCTATCAGAAGAGCTTTATTATTCTTTTAGATGAAAAAGGGTTTCTTATAATTTAGAAACCTATATTATATTTTAATAATGAAACTATTGACAATGATAGTTAGTTTAACTATCATTGCAATTTAATTCCAGTATTGACATGATTACAAATAACAATATTTTTTTTTTTTGCCTTTGTATTTTAGCTTTATATTTTTGGGTAAAAATCTTTAAATTGATTTAAGAGATTTGCATTTTCAAATGTGTTGTTTGAAAAATTAAATGGTATTAGTTTCATACGATAGAAAATAATAAGTCAATTTAAATAATCAATTTCTTATGATGCATTGTTCAGGTCTATTGAGTAATTCTTTGTCAGGTTCAGTAAGGAATTCTTTTCTTATACATTAATTATTAAGATTTTTTTCACAAATATTTTTATTAAAATGTAAAATAGATGATGGAAGTAGTGGTTTATCTGATGAAGAAATGGAGGCATCAGTGGCAACACTAGAAAGTATGGCGACTACACTAGAAGCAGATTGTGTTTTATTACGAAAACACAGAGTTGAACAGGGACATGTTTCAGAATTTCTTGTCCGCAAAAGAGCGAAAGATAATGATTTTGTTGAAGTTCGGTATGTGTTTTTTTTATTTATTTATTTATTTTTCTTTCTTATGCATTAAAATAGTGTTCTGGAAAATAAGCTTAAATTGTAACATTTTAAAGTATAAATGTGTTCAGTTATGTATGCTTTTAATAAGACATTGTTTTAAAATAAAGGTAATTATTTTATGTTTGTATTTTAGCATTTAGTAATGATGAATATGTTACTAAAAATATTAAGACACTTTGAAGTAAAAAAAAAAATGATTTTAAAGCAACACAAATCTACCATTAAAATGTAAGAAGTGTTATTCTACTTATTGTTGTAGACAATAGATTTAGGCCAAGAGGATGTTAATATTCATTAAGGCAAAAGAAATGTTTCATCTTAATTCGTCTACAAACTGCTTTGTTTAAATAATTTTCTTTAATTTTTTTTTTTTTTTGGTAATTGATTTCATGTATAACTACTAGGATTAAAAATTAGATTAATTTGTATCTTGCTTTTTTGTTAAAATTTATTATTTGGTTCTTATTTGCTTAAGAATTATACTAGTTAAAAGTTAATTTTCTTATTTTTTTAAAAAGTTTTTTTCAGTTTTAGGAAGGAATAGTGTTATTCATTGCCAGTGATTTGAAAGAAAAAGAAATGTTCTTTTTTTTTAAAGTATCATATTGAATTTGAGATTTCTGTATCAGCTGCACTTTTTATGTGCATAACAATAGTTACTAAATCTAATGGCATGAAATTTGGGTTACTGGCTTCTACCAGGTCCAATATTTTTTTGGTTCTCTATGGTATTGTATTTTAAAAATAAATTTTGGAATATTACTTGTTATGTAACAATTAAAATGATCAATATTAAATATAGATTTCTTTTTTAGAAAGTGATTCAAAATTAAACACTTTTTAAAAGCGTTCTTTAAATGTTATGTTATTTAACATGTTGTATTGGTCAACCCAATTTCTCCTCCATGGTGACATTTCTTTTTGAATGCATTCTGTAATACTTAAGTAGCACAAATCTCATTTTGAAAAATATTATTAGGTATCAAAATATTTCTGGTTAATTTTGTTTATATAAGTTAATTTTGATTTGGCAAATTTTCGCCTTCAGTATTTTGTGATTTTTGATTTTCAAATCTGTATATTATGTTGTATCAGGTATTCAGCATGGAGGTGTTTGTGCCCCACCACTTTGGGGGATCCTGTGGGCGATGGTTGGTTCACCTTGAGTGATGGCAGTACTTAGAACCCTTGATCTGTCAATCCAGAGAAAACTTGTTTGGTTCATCTTTCTTTGTGCCTTTAACAACTAAGCCAAAAGAATGTGATTTGGGTTAGTTACTGAGTCATTATAACTTCTGTTGTTGCTGTTAATTAGAGTAGCCACATATTCTTCCTCCAATATCATCAGGATGACATGAAAGACTTTTTGAACATTATTTTTGAGGAAGCTGTTTTTTCCAGCATTTACCGCAATTGTGATATACATCCCTTTCCTTTGGTATTGAGTGTTGTTTTGAATAGTTTCCATTTGACATCATCAGCTATTTCTGGTTGAGATAGTGGGTTTATTTGACCCATGCACCTACCCAATATGTCTAGTCATATCTGGGTGTTTAGTTTTAAACACATATAGGCAAGTGTTTCTATTACGTGCATATGCAATCAATAGTTTTAGGTTGTGTTGCCATAAATCCAGGGTTACCACTTCAGCATGCAGATGTTTTCACCCCACCGCTTTCAGGGATGTGTTTTCTACCCTGAGGCAGATGATGGGTTGATCTTGAGTGATGATGGTGATTCAAATTTTTGATACGTTGGTCCTGAGAAAACTTGCCTGGTTCATCTTTTGCAATGTCTTTAACAACTAAGCCAAAAAGAATACCCTTTTGGGTTTTTTTTTTTAAGGCATTCTAACTTCTATTGTCACTGAAGAGAGTTGCTACAGATGAATTCATGTTTTTGTATGTTTCTCAAATGTTAATTAAAGGGAATTCAGAATTCTCTCTCCCTTGTGTCTAATTCATTTCAATTTTAAATTACTTAATATCATTCTGAACTTGAATATATCATCTCCTTTCCGAAACATAGTGTCCTGAAATAAGCTGTTTTATCATTGCTAAATACAAATTTTTTTGTAGACATATTCTAAAACAATTGAATCAATATATCCCATGCACTCTAATTGTATAAATTTTGTAGAAGTATTGCACTTAATTTATGAATTCAATTATATGAATTATATCATTTTGTATACATCTTTGGATGTATATTTTACTATTGATATATATTGAGTATATACTTTGAATTACTTAATTTTGTAATAATACTTTAGTTAAAATAATACAAACAAATTGTTTCTAATTTGACTATGTAAATTGTACTAAAAACACGCTTGTATATTTTGTGAATAATTTATATATTTTTCACAATTTAACCTCATGAAATTGCATTTAGAGCATTAATAATGCTTTTTTTTCCTTCTAAACCAGTGTTGCTGTGATTGGAAATGTAGATGCTGGTAAAAGTACATTATTAGGGGTTCTTACTCATGGAGAACTTGACAATGGTCGTGGATTTGCTCGACAGAAGCTTTTTCGACACAAACATGAAATGGAGTCTGGGAGGACATCTAGTGTTGGCAATGACATTCTAGGATTTGATAGTTGTGGAAATGTTGTTAATAAGCCAGATAGTCATGGGGGACAACTAGATTGGGTTAAGATTTGTGAAGCTGCTTCAAAGGTACATTTTATTACATAATGAATAAATTATTAAAAAATTAAAAATGTAATAAGTTCATTAAAATGTTCAATTTTTTTTATATATATATTAAAAATTCATCTGTATATTTAAGTATTTTTCTCCCTATTAGGTAATAACATTCATCGATTTAGCAGGACATGAGAGATATTTGAAGACAACTATATTTGGAATGACTGGACATATTCCAGATTTTACCATGTTAATGGTATAAATTATTTTTCATTTTTTTTATCTATACAATAACATTTTGTGATATTTTTTATTCATCTAATTATAATTAGTTATTCATAAAATCTTTTTTAGTGTAGACTCTATAAGTAATTATTATTTTTATTTTCCCTAATCGTATATAATTAAAACTATTCATGATAAACTTACTCTTTATTGAATTCAAATACTGTTTTCTTCATTACATTATGTATTTAAATGTTTTTGAAAAATATATAAGGTGGGGCTATTAATTAACAAGACTGAGGCAACGAAACGTTTTATTTTGATGTCATACATATTTACTTATTATTACCTTCAGTATACACCCCTCCTCTATCCTTACATTGCTCCATGCAAATCTTCCATTGTTCGAAACAGTACTGGATGTCTTCGGTCAGTTACTTCAAGATGCATACCGCTTTCTCTTTCACAGCTTCAATAGACTCAAATCTTGTTCCTTTTAATGTAGATTTCACCTCAGGAAACAGATAGAAGCTGCATAGCTCAAGATATGGCGAATAAGACAGATGGTCTTGCACTGTGATGCTGTACTTGGCCTAGAAACTTCTTGACAGACAATGTGGAATGAGCTGGTACATTGTCTTGGTGGAAATATGGATTCTTTGTCAATTCCTTCTCTCTCAGAAATCGCATGAATATTTAACCAGTGGTCAGATCAAACCAGATTACTGATTTTTTTTATATTGGTATCTATTTTTGATGTGGAAGGGCGACCGAGGCATGAATAATCTTCAATGTCTTCTTAGCCATCTGGAAAATGCTTAAGCAACTCAAAAATACGTGCATTCGATAAACATTCATTGCCACTCACTTTTTTAATATAAGTTCTAGTAGTGTTTTTTCCATGTGAAATTTCACAATTTATTTCTCTAACGTTACACTGGTCATTTTTCCGGTGAAACAAAAAAAAAAAGTAACTAATGCAAACAAAGGCTATAGGTATGCAGATTTGTTTACAGAAATGAGAGGCACTGCATTTGAAAGGGAAGGCTTCAAACTAAACAACTACTGGTCACTGACATATGCCTAATTCTTCTGTAGTAGCTTCAGTCTCATTATTTAATAGCCACACTTCATATATGTCATTCGAGAAATATTTATGAAAGAAATCAATTATGAAGAATTTTTGTGTTAATTAACTGTTTTGCATTTTTTGGTAACATTTTTTTTATTCATCCATACAACTATTTAAATACATTGATTTTACTGAGCTTAAACCTGTTATACTCTTTTAAAGCCAACCTTCAGTTTAACTGCATGTACCTTGTTTAAAAATTTATTAATAATTGCAGGTTGGTGCAAATGCTGGAATTGTTGGCATGACTAAAGAACACTTAGGACTTGCTCTTGCACTAAATGTACCAGTCTTTGTTGTTGTCACAAAAATTGACATGTGTCCAGCTAACATATTGCATGACACAATGAAGCTTCTTGTGAGAATTCTTAAATCACCTGGTTGCAGGAAAATACCTGTCATAGTACATTCTGAAGATGATGTTATTGTTTCAGCAACAAATTTTGTTTCTGAAAGGTTAGAATGTAAATAATTTGATAAATTTTCATTTTTGGTAATTATGCTTCTTTTATAATTTTATTTGAGAGATAAAGAATTCTGTCTTCATATTTTAAAAGACTGAATTGATAATTTATTATTCTCCTCATTAATGTATCTTTTTTATTTTAATTTCTTTGTTATTCAATGGTGGAGGAAATAATGTTGCATGTGACTAAAATGAGTTTAAAATGCATGATATAGTAATCATAATTTGAAGATCAAGAAACAAGTAAATGTTGATAATATCTTTGTCAAATTTTTATTACATTAACTCATTATTTCAGTTTTACATCTTGTATGAAATACATGATTAACTTTGTACTTTGGAATTAATTCTGTTGTTCAGCAACAATAACTGTAACTTTTTTTTTTATCAGATTATGCCCTATTTTTCAAGTTTCTAATGTTACGGGAGAGAATCTTATCTATTTGAAAATGTTTCTGAATTTACTATCTACAAGAATGCCTAATTCAGATTCTGAACCAGCAGAATTCCAAATTGATGACACTTATTCAGTGCCTGTAAGATTTCTTATATATATTATGTAATACATTTAACAAATAATGGTTTTGATAATATTCATCATTACCCATAATTAATATTAATTTAAATCTTTAATTTAAATAATTTTGTTTTATTAAATGGGAAAATATATTTACTTAAATTGCTTTTTATTTTCTGCTGTATGCACTACAGAGATTCAAAGCGATTTTATTATTTTTTAAATTAATGTGGCATTAATTTATCAAATATATATTGTTGTATTAATTATCAAATTTATGTTTATTAAGATTGTGTGTATGTTACTTAAGGTATAGCATTAAATTATAATAAGAGATAAATATTCTAACCTGAGAGCTGTAAGTTTACTTTAAATGAATAACATGCACATTATGGTGTTTAATTTATTCTAAAGATTATTATTTTGGATGGAGAATTATTAAACATTTATGTTTTGATTATATTATTAAAATTTTATTTCGTTATTTTTTTAAAAGTTGCTTTCCAGTAAAGAAACTTTTTTTTCCAATAAACTCTTTTCTAAATAGTGTCAAAAGATGTAAAGATTATTAATATTTTTGTGGTCTTCTTCATAAGAAATTTTATAGTGTAAAATGTTTGGAAAAATGTTCTGCAAATATATGTGGTTAGTTTGAATTAAATCTATAATGAGGACCTAATTTCTTATGTATGAAAAATATAATCCATCACATTAAAATTAGTTTTTTTCCCCTTTCATATGTTTGTTTTTACATATTTTTGTGTATTTAAAAATTGACTTATTTTTTGGCTAAATTTGATATTAAACGGAAGTATATAATTTTTTGCTGAATTCCTCAGGTGTTGAATTCCATATCTCATTGTCATTATTGTTAGGTTTAAGTAACATCTTCCATTGCTTCATAAATTTAGTCTTAGAAATTCAAAAATTGTTTAATATGAAAATTAAGCTAAGAAAATTTGCTATGAATTTTTTGTCCTTTAGTGGTAAAGCATTTTTAGCTGTTGGCTGTCTAATTGGTCAATCTCTTGTGTAAAAATTGTAAGGGAAATGGTTTAAAGAACTTATACTTTTCATCTCAGTTGTATATTTTTAAATAAGTTAAGTTTTGTGAGAAAGAAAATTTTTAAAACACAAATAATTAGTGTATTTGATATTATAAATTACTAGAGTACTGGTTGGAATGAGCAAAATAAGTATTTTGTAATCATAAATTTACTCAAGTATTAAATACATTTGAATCATTTGTTAAAATTTCAGGGTGTTGGAACTGTTGTATCTGGCACAACTTTAAAAGGAACCATCAGACTAAATGATACTTTGATGCTTGGACCTGATCCTTTAGGACACTTTCAAGCAGTTGCTGTGAAATCTATTCACCGAAAACGAATGCCTGTAAAGGAAGTTAGGAGTGGACAAACTGCTTCATTTGCATTGAAAAAGGTACCTTCCTTTATTTAAATTAATATTTTTTATCATTATTATAAAAAAATTATTTTGAATAAATTATACTAAATTTTAGATTAGACGATCTGATATCAGGAAGGGAATGGTTATGGTGTCTCCTGCCTTAAATCCTGAAGCTTATTGGGAATTCAAAGGAGAAATTTTGGTTCTTCATCATCCTACTACTATCAGTCCAAGATATCAAGCTATGGGTAATTTGTTGTTTTCCTTTGCTTATCATTTTAATAGCTATAAATGATACTAATTCATGTTTGTTAAATTTCATTATTATCATAAAGACTGGAATAGTTCAACAGCAAAATAAATGTAAAATATATATACAAGGAGGATATAGTCTATTTTTATTATAATGATCTATTTTGATGTTCTCTCTCTTGGATCTGATCCATTAGAACACTTAGAATTAGTAAGACAATTGTCCACAATTAAGACAAATGTATGAACTTAAAATCACTTATCTAATTTTTTAAAAAGAATTTTAAAAAAGAGGTACCAATATGGATGTAATTTTTATCTTCTCTTAGACAAGCAATTATAAACGGTATGCAACTTAACTCTTCAATAATATTAATCTAATTCAATTAAAAATACCTTGTTGATATTAGTCAGTAGTATGTTATGGATTTTATTTTAAGAAATATTATGTTAAATTTCATTTTTATAGATTATGAATATTTGATATTCATATTGATGTTTTTTCAAAATTATTATCAAAAGATGTGCAGTATTTTTGGGTATATTGTGGCATAAAAATTAAGGATTCTGAAATAGTACTTGAAAGTTTTATATTTAAAATATTGTCTTTCATATGAAAATTTTAAATGTTGTAATTTTATAACCTGAGAAGTTTTTGCATGTGTTTATTGATCTTATACTCATCTTTGAATTTGTTTTAGTTCATTGTGGAAGTATTCGTCAAACAGCTTCTATCCTTAGTATGTCAATGGACTGTTTACGAACAGGAGACAAAGCCCTGGTGCACTTCCGGTTCATAAAAAACCCTGAATATCTTCGCGTAGGGATGCGAATGGTATTTCGAGAAGGAAGGACGAAAGCTGTTGGGAACATTTGTCTGCTCATCCCTAACACTTCTCCATCAAACATAATCATTCGCTCAAAGCCAATCAAAATGAGACCGTCCTCTGCCAGCCCAACAGAAATGTTTGACAAACCAGAAAATGAACCTCGCAAACCTAGCAAAAGAAGTCGGGGTCGGCATAGAGGGAATCGACCATTTCCTCGAATTCCTGTGTAGAAATCACTATTCAAAATCCTGGACCATTTGTTATATGTAACCAAATTATTAGATAAGTGAAGCACAATGTTCATTATTTTATGATTTTAACACAAATAATTTCCTCATAGATTGTTTAATTTTAATTTTCAGTTGTCCCTTCCCCCCATGACATCTGTTGCAGTTGTAATGAATTTTTTTGAAGGAAAGATATTGTTTGTAGTCCAAGCTTTAAAAAATGTATATAATTAGTGGGGGTAATTTTTCTTTTTTGAAGATCTGTATATTATGAGCAGAATTGACTTTTATTTTAATTTACAAATGAAAGGAAGTATATTCTACATAGTGGATGATGTTTAAAATTACTTTAAAGAAATATTCTTTTTATTGTACTATTTAATATACTAGCAGTATGTCATGCACAAGAATTAAAACAGCTAAATTGAGAGAATTTAAAGTTATATTAATATTTGGATTAATTTTATTAAGTTCTATTTCAATGTTTTTTTTTATATTTCAAGATATTCAATAAATATCTCTCTCCTTTTAATGATTTGCAAAATTTCAAGATTAACTATTCTGTATATTTTAAAATTTTATAACCTTGTGCAGACGAAAAAAAAATGTTTAAAAAATTTTAAGGCAGAAAAGAACAATATTTTCTTTCTTTTATTAAAATTAGGAAATCTCAACATATTATTAACTAATATGGAATGCAGTAAAACCTTGTTAAGTCAGATTACTTGAGACCAAAGTTGATTCCAAGTTGTTGAAATTTGTGTATTGGAGACTGAGAATGAATGAAATAAAATGAAACATACAAAAAATTATCTTTATATTGAATAAATCGAATATGATTCATATTTACAGATCTCTCCTTTGTGAACAATTGAAATGCACTTAAAATGGTTTTATTGCATTTTCCATTTAGAAAGTGCAGCACTATGTGCCATTTGTCACTTGTGATAAGAGTTGTAATTATGGTTTTGTTGAGTTTGCACAGAATATTTGTAAAGTTTCCCCTCTACTTTCATATCAAATGTCCATAACTTTTAGATTTCAGTACAGAATATAATTATCCTAAATATATAAAAATATGTTGTTTTGAAAATTTAAAAAAAAATAAATATTCCTCAAACTGATCCAGATTATCTGGAGTTCTGAATTAAGAATTTTACTGTATAATTTTTTATTTAAAAAAAAATTAATATTTCATCTTTACAGAATACCAAAGTGTTAAAGCATACATCATAATACTTAAGTTATTTATATAATTTCATCTCAGCCTATTGACATTACTTTCTACATTTCTTAGTCATTAAGCAATTTACCATTAATAGCATGTATTTTTAAGAATTTATAAGTATGTGCTTTGCAGAACTACTTATTCTAATACTGTTATAAATTTTGCTGAGAAAATACTTTTTAAAATTTTGGATATTGAATTGTGTGCAGTATGATTATTTTAAGTAACCATTATTTTAACTCAGAATTAAAATTGTTTTTAGAAAATTAAGAGTTCCTCATGAGAAAAAAAAGAGCAAAATACAAAAAAAAAAAAAATTATAATTCCTTTTGAAATAGTTCTTTTTTAAAGTAACAGAAAGTAAGTGGAAAAATGCGTTTGTGTATTAACAGTTTTTAAATAAAGTAAAATTTCCCTCAAGCTTTTAATTTTTACATAGAAATTCAAAATGCATCATTGTCTTATAATTCTTAAGGATGCTGAAGAAATTTTCTTGCTATACATGAATTATTAGATGTATTAAATTTAATTATTCATATTCTCCAAATATTTGAGTGTGGGCTTCCAGCTTCTTTAAAGTATTATAGTGTCTTGAGAGAGATATTTTTTTTTTTTATGGATTAAAACTAAATCTTAGGTTTTATTTTAAGGATTTGAAATGTACTTATATAATACAAGATAACCGACTACATTATACTTTATTACACAATTGACAAAATGTTTCTTTACTTTATTTCAAAAGCATTTTAATATCGTACCTGAATTTAATATTTTTTTAGACATGACTCAAGAAATTTCTAGGGTGGAACAGAGAGAGAGTTCTGTGGTTTGAAAACATAATAGGACCATGTACTTCCCTGCTGTGATTACTATTTTTTGATTATGTAAAGTATTCCTAATGTGTTTTCATCCTCTAAAAAGCTTTACATTAACTTATTTTTTCCAGTTTAATAATATTGCATGCAAGACAATTTTGCAATATACAAAAATTGTGATGTTTTACAAATATGCAAGGAAAAAATTGTTTAAATGAATAAATAAGCTTATGCTTTTAATATCAGTTTGTTTTTACTTATTTTTATGCCTCTCATCAATTATTCTTTTACTAAAATCTGACTTGAAAATTTTTTTTATATCATGGAGTGTTTATTTTTCTTCATAATAAATTCATATATAGTCTATATCATCATCTAACACTTGATTATTCATAATGATAGACAAACTGTACTGATCTTACAAAGTGCATAAATTTAGTGAACACAGTGGATACATGATTCAGATTATACTGGTTTAATGAAAAGTAGAATAGTAGCAAACAGATTGCAAGCAAACCAAGAAATTTATGTTTTCAATTCAAACAACTAATGGACATTCCTGGTTTAAAAGGCCCTTGTAGCCGGGGCTGATGCACATTAAATCTGTTCAGGGCCCAAAATCCTCCTGTTGGCATGGTGTGGATGTTAGGAGAGAGGGTGCCAGCTCAGGTGTCGCCCTTGTCAATTGACCGTGGTTCAAAATTACGAGATCCGTCACCAATAGCCCTTGTGTTGCTTCTAGTGCGACGTTAATAAAAACTAAACTAAACTAAAAAACCTGGTTAAAAGGCAAAATATACCAATGTTTACAACCACATTAACATACTTTATGAGAATATATATTTATGGCTATTTTCAACTAATGTTACAGAATAGATTCAAATTAAAAAGACATTTTTAGGTAGGGAATGCTTCAACACTAATATAAATTACTATAAATAAACACATAATTGTTTTTCAGATAAAATTCTTGAAATTTTTTTATTAAAATAAAAACGATTTTTGCTTCAATGCTGAAGGGGTATTTAATATTTTGTTAAAGTATAGGAGACAAAACATGAAGGTGATATGTTAACAAACAGAAAAGGATTGATTTAAATAGAATTGAGTAGATTAGGAACATATATATGGCATTTTTCCAGTGCGGAGAGAGAATGTCAAATTGAATCGCATCGTATTAGACATACTTTACTTGTAAGCAACTTTTATTTGGCGAGCACGCTCTGGAGTGTCCTTTTAGTTATGTCCCTTGTACCATTTATCAGATTTTAATTGTTTGTCCTGTTTTTGATAATCTATGCCTCATTTTTTCCACTTTACTTGTTTTAAATTTATTTCTCACCCCACTTATCCCACTGTAACTTATTTGTTCATGTAAGAAAAATTGGCTTTTTACACCAAATTTTAACATTTCTATTTTTCATCAAGCAGTGTATTTTATTTATGTTTTGATATTTATGCGCTTTTTAAGTAAAAAAAATGGAGTGATTTAAACAAATGTTTGGTGTAGCATAGTCTGATTTGGGTTGTGTCATAAAATCCAACAGTTGCTCACTCATTTTTTTAAAGATTTACTTTTGGCATATTTAGGAATCACTTTGTTTAATGACAGATGTTGACATTATGTTATTGTTCCTTCTAAGAATCTTATCAACAATTGTTTATTTTTGGTCATTTTTATCATTTACTATTTTTTTCTGAAATGTAATCGCCGACTGAAATTCTGCTCGAGACTCGTCTTTTCCCAACAAATTGCTTCAAGGAAAGAAAATGGCTTTTCACAACATGTGAATGGGGTGGCAGCTCAATACAAAATTTTTGCTATGTTCTGTGCTTTTTCTACAATCTTTGTTATTGTGAAAAGTAGTGTTAACTATTAAACAAGATAAATACGTGCATAGGGCGTCAAAGGTAAGCCCCCCCCCAGAAACTGCATGTAGCTGAATGTTGTAATTCTTCACAAGGTCGTTTAGATTGGTACAAATGCAGAGTCAGAAAGTACATTCATGAGAGGTACACGTAAGCAAATATTTAAACTCAACAAAAATGACAACACATTCGTGTTTTATGACATGCGTAAGGGTAATAAATGAGGAGGGGCTGAGATGACTGAAGAAATGGAAAAGAATGGAAATGGAAATGAAACTGTAGAAAAAGGTTGAAGATTACCCCGCTTCAAATCCTTATTTCTATAGTAAGAGGTTGATCACCAAGGCGTTGTCCTAGAGAGAAACTAGTTAGTGGTAACCATGCATGAGACAATCCGTAGGGAAAACTACGTATTAATGCACCGTTTGGTATTCATCATTTTCCCTATGATCGTGTTTTTTGAAAAGTGTTGTTGGCATACTTAGGGTTCCAGCTATCTTGATGTTTTATATGACAGTTTCCTTTGATATTTTAAATGAACCACTATTAAAATGAACCTTTCAAAAATAAAGATATTTTTATAGAAATGCTTGCCCCAATTTGAAAAAGTGAATTGAAGATTTATGTGATTAAAGTAAATAGAAATTAGGTTGAAGTAGTTCAGATCGAATAAAAGTTAATGTTAAAAAAAAAAAATTAAAATTGTGTGATGTTAAATTTGCGTGATTTTTGTTACCATTGTATTATAATAGTTGGTTTTTTAAGAATTGAAGGTTATAAATCGTTTTAGTAATTTTCCATTTCTTGTGTAAATCTATTTTTTTTTAATTTAATTAAAACCTCAACAATGAAATTAAGTTTTTTCTTTATCGTTTAATTACTGAAGGTCAGCCTCGTCTTCTTTGTGAGGATCAAATACTTTACTGAATTAAGTTTAATTGTATTTTCTGATTTAGACTTTATTTTAGACTTATTCAGAACTGATTCAGTGTATAACTTCGAATCTCTCGTGCAATTTCTTTAAAAAAAAAAATTTAGAATTAATAGCTAAAGATGTAATTTTGAAGTAAATGTAACTGCAGTACATTATCTTAACACAATATTTTCCTTTTTTTTTAATTACTTCTTATAGCTTTAAAAAGTGATTTAAAATAAAGGGGAAATGTTTTTCAAAAGATCTCATTGGAAAATTAGTTTATTGCTTCAGGTAAAAAAAAAAATTCTGTACTTTTCCATTTCGCCAAGCAGGCTTTATTGGCAAAAACACACCGTATATACGTAATGTATCATTTTTGGCGCCGGCGAAATGGAAAAGTACCGAAAATTCTTCAAAAGAAGATGTTGATAACTCGATTATAATAAATCCAGAAATTCTTAACGACCGAAAAATAGTTCAACACCTTGAAGATACGATTTTTGAAAGGGGTGACTGCGAAGAGTTTTATTAACAGGTCAATTGAAAAGTCCCCGGTCTACTATAGTAAAACACATTTTTTTGGCAAAATTAGTTTTTTTTATTCAACATAATTCCCTTCAAGGGTGATCCACTGATTATAGCGACCCTCCAACTTTTCGATACCATTTTTGTAGTACATCTATATAAACCGAGTCATAGGCTCCCTTTATATCCAGGCTAATTCCCACAATTTTTTTTTTTCCTCGTTTGTCATCCAAGATAGCTTTATTAATGAAGTATGTGGCAGTTCTACTGTTTTTAAATGGTACAAAGCCGTAATGATGATAGTAAAGTTTCCGATCTGTTGTCATAAAATAAGATATGCGTCCAGTCAAGATTCTTTCAAATATTTTAGAAAATACGGAAATTAAAGCTATTGGTCTGTAGGAAGAAATTTTAGTTTGTCTTTGCCCGGTTTCGGAATTGGTAGAATAATTGCATGTTTCCATGACCTAGGTACAATGGAATTTGAAATAAATGCTGAAAATAGTTTAGAACAGCAGTTCGTTGGCTGTTCAAGTTCTTTAGTAAAGTTACATTAATCTGATCTGCTCCTGGGTTAGTATTTTTAGGATATTTTATGGCTCTGTTTAATTCCGAAATATGGAGACGTTTATTAAGAAGATCATTTTCTTTATTGAGAAAATCTAGGGGAAGTGATTCGTGAGAACCGTTATTTGATGCAAAATAGTTCGTAAAAAGTTGAGCTTGTTTTTGAGTTTCAGTTACATATTTATTATGGTATTGGAGGAGATTTAAAGTTCATTCTGCATTCTTGTTCGTTGTAATTTTTCTGAGAAGACTATAGGAGATCTTAGGAATAGACACTTTATTACATATTTCATCCCAGTATTTTGCTTTCTCTTGTTTCTCTTTCTACGATATCTCAGTTTGTTCGAATACTGTTTATATTTTATCCATAATTAGGGTGAAATATCGTTTATAGTCTTTTTGCGGAAAATTTTTTTGAGTCTGTATAAATTGTTGCACGTGCTGTTCCACCAAGGAGGAAAGGACTTTGTGGATAATCGTATTTCCTTGGTATTATTAAGGATTATTTTCTGAGATTGTATCGGTGATTTTTTCTATTTTGTTTTCTGGGTTTTCTAATGATGCTTGTACTTGTTTCATTGTTAAGTGTCAGTCTGAGATTCGCTTATTCTCACGTTGTAGAAATAGTTCAATGATTTTGGGATAGTGATCGCTATCGAACGAGCATTCCGATACATAAGTATTAGTGTTTCCGAATAAGTTTGCAGAGCAGAGAGTGAGATCAATCAGAGTAGCTGAGCTTATATTACCTCAGTGGGTTGGGGTAGTAGTATTGAGAAGGATAAAATTGGAGTCTGTTAACCATTTTACAAAATCTGTACTATGAAGTGAAATATGGTTCGAACGCTACATCGGGTGATGTAGGTTAAGGTTTCCAAAAATTAAGATTGGATCTATTAAGGATTCAAAGTAGGATCTGATTAATGAGATATTGAGTCCCCGTGGAGTATATGTTTATTATGTAAAAGGATATATTAATATAAATTTATATAATTAGCATTTCAATATCTGGCCTTTGTACTATTGAAATAAGGATTTGACGAACAGAAACGTTTGCTGTTACTGCTATTAGCAGTCCTCCTCCTGGTCTGTCATGCCGGAAAATTATTTTCCCTGGAAGGTGAGATTTATCGCCAGGTTTCAAAAATGTTTCATGGAAGATCCAAACGTCAGTTTTGTTGAATGGAGGAATACGGAACCAAATGTTTTGTTTTTGACGCTTCTACATTCCATTGCAGAAAAAACATTGAAAAAAAAAAGAGGAAAGGCTATATGCAAAAATTCTCTCCTCCCCTGGAGGGATAGATAGAAATATTTTTTTTTTTAAATTATGGAGAATTTATCCACATAAAAATAAATAAATATTAAAACTTTATTTAAAAGGAACATCCAATATCATTTTCGTTTGATGCATTCTGCAAGTTATTCGATGCACCTGGTATGGAGATGCAAAAGTTCTGATGCATTTTATTTGAGAACTTTTTCCGATTCGGAGATGTAGATTTACCCCCTGTTTCGGGCCGCGGTAGCCTAGTGGTTAAGGTCGTGGACTAGCGACCGGCAGTTTTCGTTCAGTCGCGGGTTCGATCCTTGGCCGCCAAAGACCCGCGGTGTATCCGGGGCTGATGCACGTTAAATCTGTTCGGGGCCCAAAGTTCTTCCGTTGGCGTGGTGTGGATGTTAGGAGAGGGAGGTGCCAGCTCAGGTGTCGTCCTCGTCACTTGAGCGTGGTTCAAAATTACGATGTCCGTCGCCAATAGCCCTCGTGTTGCTTCTAGTGCGACGTTAATAAAAACTAAACTATCCCCCACCCCCGTTTCAAACATATTGTGACCCGGGGATGACAGAATAGTTTCACTGTAGCTCATGCATGTCGTAAAAGGCGACTAAAATGGGGGTATAGCCGGGCACTCTGCCTCTGGAGATTATATCAGGGGACCTCAGGGACTTGCCTTCGTTAAGTAAGTACGGGCATCATGACCCCGGGACACCCTAGTGATCTTTTTTCTTTCCCATGGGGTTTACTGCCTTTGGTAAACACGGGTGACGTTCCCCCGGTGTGCCCTAGCGATCCTCCTCTATTTTCGACCCTCCTTGTCAACCAATTTCTTTTCTTCAATTTATTCTCGTTTAGAACACAGTTAAATCTTGTTTGGCGCAGCATCGCCATGTCTGGCTTTTGCTCCAATGGACTTTACTTTCTCGCTTGTTGTCGATCAATCTTTTTTCATTATTTTGCAGTCTGGATCAAAGATTTAGCTTGTTTGGCGCAGTATGACCATGTCTGGCTCTTGCGCCATTAAAACTTCACTATCATCATTAAACATATTGTACAGTTGAACAAACATGGTTTCCATAATTTTTTGGACATTTTCCATGATAACTACTGTTTGTTTTTCTGAGGCAGCTTGGAAAGATGTAACAATACTTTCTAACCTTTTTTTCCTCTACGTTCTCGATATTTTGGCCTAGTGGGTTTCTTTTTAAAGTTTTGGAATAGCTATCTGAAATTTTTTCCTGGTATTTACTCCTTGCCTCTCCTAAGGTTAAGTGATTCGTGCATTTATATTGCATAATTTGTTTTTCTATAATGAATATTGGGCATAAATTGGAATTAGCGGGATGGTCTCGTTTGCATCTCGTTTTGATATAACAGAAGTGGTGCAAGAGCCAGTATGTGATAAACCACAACACAAATGATAGGGTTTTGACGAAATCGGGAGGTGTGATAAAAACTGAAGCATCTATTGCATTGTCTGGGTTTATCAATGAAAATTTGAAATCTGTGGTTAATAAACCAAAATTTGATATTTTCAGGTAAATCAGTACCAAGGATGGTGATTAGTACCGGGGAAAATATAATATTCAAAGTGTGAAGTTTGATAGAAAACAAATGCAATTTAAACTGAGTAGCATGTTTTAAGAAACGTCAAAGTAGAGCAACCCCCCTCCCCCATTCTAACGCGATAATTTTTCCTTCTCCCTTTGAAATCCTAAGATGAAAGCATTGTCTGATATGGCCTAAGGGGGGGATCGCGAAGCTAATATACGATCTTATAGATGCCGCAACAGACCGACTGCTTATTTTGGGAAGAGTGGTACTGTTGGATAGCATTTCAATTGACATTTATTTCGTCATATAGACACAGCTCAGCGGAAATTTACAGGTTTGGTTGGTTTTATTAATGTCGCTCTAGAAGCAACACGAGGGCTATTGGTGACGAACCTCGTAATTTTGAACCTCGGTCAAGTGACGAGGACGACATCAGTGCTAGCACCCCTTCCTGGATTGCTTTTAGAAAAGACACTTTTATTCAATGGTTGTTTGATACTTTGAGGGGCTGGCTTAGGGATGGTTCAAGGCCGCGGTAGCCTAGTGGTCATGGCTGCGGATTCGTGGCCGGCGGTTTTCGTTCAGTCGCGGGTTCGATCCTTGGCCATTAAAGACACGCCGTGTAGCCGGGGCTGATGCACGTTAAATCTATCGGGGCCCAAAGTCCTCCCGTTGGCTTGGTGTGGAAGTTAGAAGAGGGTGGTGTCAGCTCAGGTATCGTCCTCGTCATTTGACAGAGGTTCAAAATAAGGTGAGAGAACTATTACTGTTGCCTTTTTCCATTATTTTATTAAATGAGTTGACTGAAGTTCAAAATTATGAGGTCCGTCGCCAGTAGCCCTCGTGTTGCTTCTAGTGCGACGCTAATAAAAACTAAACTAAACTTGGAATGGTTCAAAAGAAGTGTCCCAAATGACCCATATGTTGCGGATATGAATCTTTAGGGGATATTTCCTTCCCCCGAAGTGGCTGAAAATCGGTCGTGAAACTGAACATTTTGTCTTATATTTCCCCAGAAGTAAATTAAAATTAATAATAGATAATAGAATTAATTAAAATTTAAAACAATATAATATTGATATTATTGTTAAATGCTTAATAAATGAGATATTTTAAGGAAAGGTTTTAAAAGTTATTATGTGTGTGGTAAAAAAAAAAATTATTATCGCGCTATTGTCATGAGATTTTAGTTCATTACTTTGTTGGCTTTGTACTCAAAGTGAACTCTATCATGTTTATTTAGATACGAAAGTATTAACGTCGCTTCGATAATATTTCATAGGAATTTATTTATTTTAGTGTTAACTTAAGATTAAGATAAGAGTTGACCAAATGCCTGTTCAGCCTGAATAATCCAAAACTCTTCTATCTTTCACAGGATTTGATTTTTAATGGAATGTTTACTATTTTACTTCCCTACTATTAAAATATTTTTAGCTAAGGAGAATAAATCATGTTCTTAAGCTTTCATCATCACAGGCGATTAAAGATCTGTGTCATACGGTTAAAATTGTGATAGTTATTTTAATATTATATTTAAGGATATAAGTCACTATATAAAAGGAATATTTCAAAAAAATACTAAAGGGAAATTTAGATGAGAGAACTATTACTGTTGCGTTTCTTATTATTTTATTAACTGAGGCTATGTATAGCGCAATCTATAGTTGTGCATCATTTCCGTTCGTTCAATTTATAACCTTGTTATTAATTACATTTTATATAAGATTTACACATAAAATTAGTTTATATTTGTAATACAGAATTCGTCGTTTTCTTTTTAATGTTAAATAAAAGTAACATAATAGGCATTATCAAAAAAATAAAGTTGTATGGCCCATATGATCCAATATTTTATTACCTGTAATTAAAACATGAATTTAAAAATTCTAAAAGTTGTCAAGAAATAAAAAAAAAAGTCTCCTTTATTCCTGGTATATATCAGATTTTTTGTCAAGAATTTGATTAAGGGATAATCGGGAAATATTTATTAACGTTTCCCTTTCAATTAATACAATAAAAAGTCTTAAAAACATTTTTTAAGAATAAATATAATTTTAGATTATTTTTTTTCATATTTTCTAAATTGATGCATTTTTTTTTGCATACAATTTTAAAAATACATACAGTTTTTGGAGTAGGGAGCATAACATTACATTATTAAAGAACCGAGAGCAGACACTTTTCGCCGTACGGATTCTTTGTCAATTCCTAAAGTTTCAGCAATCGCACGAATACTTAAAACCGACGTTCAGATCGAACCAGATTCAGATTTTTTCCAATATTATCATCCATTTTTGACGTGGAAGGTCGACCTGAGTGTAAATCATCTTCAATGAATTCTCAGCCATCTTGAAAACGCTTAATCCACTCAAAAACACGTTCACACGGTAAACATTCATTGTCCTGCACTTCTTTCGATATAAGTTTCAACAGCGGTTTTTCCATGTGAAATTTCTCAACAATTCAGTGCCCTAATATTACACTTATCAAATTTTCTGGCTAAAAAAAAAAAAAAAAATGAAAGCTCAATGCAAAGAATAGATTTAGCCTCCCAAGGTGTGCTTCTTTTTATTTTTTATAATTATTATTAAAATAACTAAATATAAGAATTGAAGTAAATTATGGAATATCGAGAACGGAACAGCAGTAAACTTTTCCGATATTAAAATCAAAGCAAACGATAAATTATTAAAATGAATATATTTAAGCTAAATGTAATTAAAATTAAAGTAAACAATAAGTTATTAAATTGAACATTATCAGCTACATGCAAGAAAGTTAAAGCAAATTACAAAATTGAATAAATTTGAGCTGAATGTAAATAAAATTGAAGCAGGAAATGAAAAATTGAAAAGTGATCTGGTACGCTAAAATTGATCCAGTTAAAACAATAGCCCATTGGGTGGCTAAAAAGAAAATGCAATGCAAACGAAGGTCACTGGTATACGGATTTGTTTACAGAAACGAGAGGCACTGCATTCGAAAGAGAAGGTTTCACACTAAATAGCTGTCGGCCGCTGACGTTTGGAGCGTGTGTAATTCTGTAGCAGTTCAGTTTCGTTATTTAACAGTCATACTTAATGTATTTCAAATTTGCCTCAGTAGTAATAATTTGTTTTTCCTTTTACATGAAGAGTATGCAATTACATTCATAATATTTTCAATATTAGCGTAATAGTAATTAATTTAATACGACTTGATTTATTTTTATTTTCTGAACAATAGATTCTTTCGAATTAATTCTGAACTCAGAAAGTAAATTATATTTTGATATGCACACACAGAACCGGCTATTGGTTTTGTGTGTGCTGTCTTTATTCAAAATTTCTCTCCTTTTATTCAAGCACATCATTTCTTTTTACAGACTCAAAGGAACTTTACGTTGATCAAATTCCTAAGAATATTTTAAGGAGAAACTAGAGCAAAATAAAAGTTTCAGAAAAAAGAAATTTTAAACTCATTTTAAAATTTTAATTATATCATGGCTGTGAAAGTTTTCTGTATCATTAAAAACTATGAAAAGCAGCAAGTAAGTTATATTCATGGGACCAACAACAGAATATAAACAAACATAAGATATCAGTTTCAATTGCACTTTGCTTCAATTGCCTTCATTTTAAGACTTATCGCTATGACTTTGACTAAAATCAGCTCTTTTCTGTCTCTCAATTGTACTCATTTGTTATTTTCTCATTCAGTAATAAAGTTTTGATATAATTTACTATTTTTCGTACATATTTTGAACAGTTGCTATTTTCTTAGATATTACCTATTTCGATGTGTGCGTCAACCACATGAGTCGTGGGAATATTCTCGAATTTCTGAAATTTATGAGCCAATTGGTGATCTTTTGCCTAGACCGATTTTTATCTTTTAACTTTTTTATTTCTTAATTTTGCCATTTTCATTCGGTATTAAAAAAAAAAAACTGCACCTGGAAGAATGATGAAGATTTTAATTGATCCTGGGGATATTAGAATAAATTTTTTCTTAAAAAAAAAGACGTCTTCTAATGAATAATAAAAAGTATCACTATTGTGAATATTATTTTTAAAACTGCTCTAATGTTCAAAATTCATCTTGTTTTTGTAAGCAAGAAAATTGAGAAGGAGATAATAAAATCCATTAATAAAAAGTACAGAACTTAACGAAATTCATGGATGAAATTTTTCAAATTTGAAATACATTTGTTGGAGCCGTTCGTAGTAATTCTGTGAAATGATGACTGGTGAAATGTAAGCGATATTCAGACTACACGAACTATGTTGTGGAATACAGATTCACAGCAATATGTTGCACTTTAAACTGAAATAAGATTGTTATTAATTGATTGCTTTACTAACGTCGCTCTAAGAAGCAACAAGAGAGCTATTGGCAATGCACCTCGTAATTTTGAACTTCGATCTAGTGATGAGGAAGACACTTGAACTAAAATCCCACTATCCAAACTTCCACCACAACATGCCACTGGAGGTTGGGACCACGAGCAAATCTAACATGTATTAGCCCCGCTACATGGTATATATATATATATATTCGAGCCTTGATGCCTCTTTAGAGGCATCAAGGCTCGAACTTGCGACTAGACGAAAACAGCGTCCGCCACGAATCATGACCACTAGGGTACGATGGCCACGAAACTATTTATTACATGTAATTATAAAGCGTTTAAGCTTTTTTTTTTTTGTCACAGATCATTCTAAAATAGTTATCTTTTGTCCTATCAATAATATATCAATTTTAACAGTTAAGTTATAAGTTCCAAAAGAAGTTGATTATTTGTGCTTGCGTTGCATATTATTCATCTAGTTCTAACTTCTGCACAATTTTTGATCAATAAATTTATTATAACTGTTTTCAGGATGCAGCAATGAATGTTATCAATCTTTCCTTATTTTAAAATTTGAAAAAGGTCTCTCCTCATGCTGTGAATGAAATAATAGAAAAAAAATTTGAAAAAACTAATTTGGAGTAGATTTTTTTCAGAAAAGTTAAATGTTAAGGAAACTTAATTATCTGAAGACAAAAATAATTGTAGCTAATACGATTAAACTCGTCTTTACAGTTTGAACAGTAAAATGCTTGATATCGGAAAGAATCAAAGTTTTTTACACGATAATATTCTGTGTTTAAAAATTATTTACAATAAATTGAAATGAGATTATCTGTACCTCTTAAATACTTGTTTGAAAATGTGCAATAGGAAAAGGAGACTTTTCATTTAAATGTATGTTTGATTGAGAATCGAATTTTTATTGGAGTGGTAGAGATGCTTGTTGAGATTATCTCTATCCTATCCATGCTTTCCTGGAAATTATTTTTCCAGTTAATGCAAAAACATATTTAAACAATTATAGTATAATTGTATAATATACAGTAATTAAATATAGTTAAATACATTTAAACAACTGAGATATTTTTAGAATTGAACCGATCACGAATGGAGGCCGCGGTAGCCAAGTGGTCGTAGCAGCGGACTCGCGGCAGACGGTTTTCGACAAGTCGCGGGTTCTAGCCTTGATGCCACTAAAGTCCCGCCGTGTAGCCAGGGCTGATGTTCGTAAAATCTGTTGGGGTCCAAAATCCTCCCGTTAGCGAGCTGTTGAAGTTAGGAGAGAGGGTTGCCAGCTCAAGTGTCGTTCTTGTCACTTGATCGAGACTCAAAATTATGATTTCCGTCACCAATAGCCCTCGTATTGCTTCTAGTGCAACATAAACCAAACCAAACATAGTACGAATAAATATTTGCATTCATTGAGTGAAAACGTGATCGTAAAGAATTTTGTATTAATATCATATATATATATACACACAAAATCTCTTTTTTAATTAAGAATAATTGGATGGTTGGTTTTATTAGTATCACATTAGAAGCAACGCAAATGCTATTGGTGACGGACCTCATCACTCGGTCTAGTGACGAGGACGACACCTGAGCTGGTGTCCTACTTCCACACAATACCAATACTACTACTTACATTAATACCAAAACTTATTCTTTTCATTATATAATTGCTTTAAAATAATCAGAATTCTATTAACAACATTACCTTCTTTGCTGCATATTGATCCATTGTCATCAAAAAAGAAAAAAAAACTCCTTCTCGTCATAGAGTTAAGGATCATTTTTATAATACTCGTCTTTAGTCTAAGATTTCAACTAAACAGTTCGATGATAATGTCTTCTATTATGGAAATTTTGTCTTGCTAATATTTGTCTTGATTACAGATATAAACTTGGGGTTTTTATATGATCAGTTCAAAATATAGCTGTTACGGATCGGAGGGTTTATTTATTTTTGGTATAAATTCTGTCCTAATAATAAATTTATTTTTTCAGTAATGTTGCACTTGGAAAAATACACTGACTATACTTTCAATTTCATTATACGTAAAAATAAATCACTGTCATAATTCTTCTGGAATTTATCACGATAGATCTGCTATTTATTCCAGATGAATATTATATATATATATATAAACCCCCTTTCTAATATTTAATTAACTTTTCCCAAAATATTGCCACTATTATAACTGAAAAAATATCGTTGAAGCGACAAAAAGAAACGTTTTTATTTCAAAAATTTCCAGTCGAAAATTTTCATTATAATAATTTTTAAAAGTTATATATTGGCATCTTGAAACATTAGATTTCTAAAATATGAAGATTAACAAATTATTTGGGGAATATTTTTAACAATCAGTACTTACATAAGAAAGCCGTAGGCGTTGTTATGGCAAAAAATATACTATAAAATTTCGCTTTTCCCCCTTGGAAAGAAAAGCTCACATTTGCTAAAGCAACGATGTTGTCATACTAATAGAAAAGCATAATGTTTGTATTTTTTTACATATTCCTATCAAATTATTTAGAGGATTTATTTCCGTCTGATAAACGACAACAATAATGTCGTAAAAATGAAAAGTTGAATTTTTGATTCAATTCATTCAATAATACTTATACTTCCCACATGCCCAAACATTTTCACGTACACAATGTATAGAACTACGAAAAATGATTCCCATTTTTATTATTAATATCCTTTTATAAGGCCTTTTTTACAACCGTTGAAAGAAACTACGATAATGGCACAAAGCTATGACCGTGTTCATGAAGTAACGACTGCACCATGAAGCGGTGCACATGAAGCGGTGATTGCGGCAGAAAGATGCCATTACAAAGTCTACGGTGGAGGGGAATTTAAATATTTTTCAAAAGCGTTGTATATTTGAACTGTACAAAAAGTAATTTAAATCTGAACCAGGATTGATATATTATAATTAAAACGATACTTCATTGAAATAAATAACAAAATTACTAGGATTTTATATGGAATGTATTAGTGATATATATTAGTTTCCAAGCACACAACGCTAATAATTATTGCATAATGTCAAATAATGTGATTATTATTAATGATTGTGATATTATTTCTCTCATCATATGATACATTTTATACTTGAATGCATTTTCAATATTTGATATATTTGTTTGAAATAATGCTTTAAATAAAGTGCTTTGGCATGATAAATTTATTTGACTATTAAGTCAAATAAATTTATCGAAATTTTAAAAAAAATCTTTATAACCAAGTTTCCATCTTCACTGAGTCACCACTAGTCGTCGCCAAGCTGTTATTCAAGCTATGTCATGGGGGGGGGAGTGAGGATTATGACGTTAAATTAAAATTTTCTTTCTTTTCATTTAAATATTTATAGTACTCAGCTTTTAAAAAATTAAATCCACTTGACAACCACTTTTAACAATCGTAATCTCCTCTTTGAGAATGACGGGTGTTACGTTTGCTACAAATATTCCGAGTACTCTTTGATTGCTTTCTCAGAAAGATTTCGGAGAGGCTCCCTTTTCCTAAGAATATATACAAGTATTCGGATCGATACAATGCTCTTTTTTCTCGGTGAACAGCTGCAGAAGATGCGCAAAATTCGCGTATCATGATTATCTCGAAAGGACCTTTCAAGATGGTTTAGGATGTATATTCGTCATGACTGGACAATATTTTAATCTTCAGTAAATAGATACCCAAAATAAATAAACAATAGAATTTTATAAACAGCATGATTGAAAGAGTTGTCAATCACCAGCGGCGCAGTTCTAGTTGGGGGCAAATAGGGACTACACGTCCCAGGCGCAGCATCCAAGGGGCACCAAATTAATGAATGAAATTTTTAGAATGAAAAAATTCCCATTCTTAAATGTACTAAAAAGTAAATAAAAACATTCGCATATCGATCCATCTCTCCATCAATATGAGGATAGTTTTTTCTTCTGATTTTATGACTTTCTGATTTCGAAGCACATAACATTATTATTTCGAAGATGTTATTCTGTCCTGCATGAGATCATATATGATACAGGAAAGATAGTCAGTCTTAGCTTTTCTGATTGTAAAGCAGGAGGTTATATACAGCATACATTTTGATGAACTGATCAAAAAATTCGCAGCAGAAAGTGCTAGGAATATTTCAGTCTCAAAGTTTTAAGCATCATTCATTATATATTTAATTACATTTAAAGAGGTTTATAATAAAGTAGTTTACAGATTATTATAACCAATGTTGTTTTAAGTTTTCACCACGTTTTATTTAAATAATATTGAAGAATAATTATGTTATCGAATTACTTAGCTATATTTTATTTATTTCTACTTAATTCTATCTTTGCAAAATTTAACGAAATAGTGAACATATGCACTTTAAAGTACTTTTAAAATTAAAATATTTGATACTTTTTCATTTTTAAAATACATATGTTGAAAAAACATTTTAAAATTTTCTTTCCTTTCCCCATTGTATTTTGTTGAACAGGCTCCAAATCTCCAGTTGTCCCAAAGCGCTGAAAATCCTAACTACTCCTCTGCACTCATTATTTCCACTGATATACTATAAGAGCTATGTCAGCTATATGTAGATAGTGAGTACTTCTATACATAGTACAGCTATATGTAGATAGTGAGTACTTCTATACATAGTACAGCTATATGTAGATAGTGAGTACTTCTATACATAGTACAGCTGTATGTAGATAGTAGTATGATCGAACTTCTCAAAAAAACTGAACTTTAATTTTACTTGAGGAAAGGTAAAATTAATGTTTCCGAACAAAGATGCATATTTTTAGTGTCAATAACGTAAGTGTACATGTATGTGTGGGTTGAGCATTTGGAGAGAAATGCTTTGTAAGCACTAATTTACGCGCTGCGT
The DNA here is from genome assembly GCA_019974015.1 of Nephila pilipes. Taxonomy (NCBI): domain Eukaryota; kingdom Metazoa; phylum Arthropoda; class Arachnida; order Araneae; family Nephilidae; genus Nephila; species Nephila pilipes. The sequence goes on along the minus strand of BMAW01098582.1, from coordinate 103,489 downwards.
ACATCTGAGCAGCTTTCGTGGATTTTTTTTTCTTTGATATATTCGATGAAACTCTAAAGCAAACAGTTAAAATGCGCAAAAACCAAAGTTTGTGTAATTTATCTCATTTTTAGCGTGATTTCTCGAGACCAGTGTATTTGTGAAAAATGTTATACATATTTGAAATGAAAAAAAGTTATAGAAATTAATTTGAAAAATATAATCCTGGTCAGTATACTATGATAATGGACCATGATTGCACCTCTCAAGAAGAGGTTTTGCACATTTTTGTTTGTATCTTTATTAATAACAACTATGTTTCTGTTCTGCATACAGTAGTGAGTTATCTGTATATAGAGACTGCGTAAATGTATTTACATTATTAAGAGCGATATGACTGATTTTGAGAAATTTTTTTTAGAAAATAAACATTTTTGATATTGTAAGAAGAGTAAACACCCTTTTCCTATTTTTGCAACATTAAATATGTAGAAATTTTGTTATATTTAAAAAGAAAATAATGAATGTTATCAATACTCCTTTGAATATAAAAGCTAAAGAAAATTATTTAGTGAGTATATTAAAAAGACAAGCTTCATCTTTATGTAATATTTCATAATGCATATCATTTAATTTTTGAAAATATGCACTTACAATTAAATGATTTTTTTTAAAAAAAAAAAAATGTTCTCTTTTTATACTATTGCATTACTTAAAGAGTTATAAAATTGAGAAATAAGGAGTTAATTCTTCATAACGAAATAATAAACATCAGTAGAATCAAAGAAATAAAACTTTAAACAAAATGAAAAAATTAGGTAAAAAGTGTAATTGGGAATTTATTACGGTTAATTCCACATCCCAAAGTACACCCTAACACAGAAATTAAAATATTCTTTTTTATTAACTTTTTCTTTTATTTGCATTCATAGCAGGTTCGAATTTGATATTCAAAAGCGGAAATGAAGTTTATCTTGCAGAATAGGGCAACAATTGAAATAAAAATAATTCTTGCCTTCGAATGTGGACAGTGCGTTTTTACCAACTTTTCTTCTAAATATTTTACATTCGAAAGGTGAGTTTAATAATAAATATTACTTTTTATACAACAATATGCATATTTATAAACTGAAAAATGCATCCTCTATTCCAAGAAGAGTTTTTTTTTAAAATTAACTATTTGATTTCATATTTATTTGTAATGTATGTAGTGTGAATCATATAAAAAGATTTTTTTTGGTTCTAAGTGTTTTATTGTAATAAGTACTAAGTGTAAAACTACAATAAAATTATTTGAATTACAGCTGCAGATATTGAGTTAGAAAAAAAATTATTTTCTGTAGTGTGAGTCACATCAAAATTCATTGCTGTCCATTGTAGCATTATTTTTCATTTATTAATTCAACTTGCATCTGAATAAATTGAAAAGGTATTTATACTATAGATTTTATGAAAAAATATACCCTCACTTCAGAATTTATCAAACTAATAGTATGTAAAAGAAACCCTCTAAAAATTGTATGGAGCAAAATGTGAGAACTGTAAAAACTTAAAGAAGTTCAAGGACTTTCTTTCAGAAAAGTAGCCTAAAGATGATACAATTGATGATGTATATAAACAATGGATAAAAAATGAAACTGATACATTTAACTATACATTTAATTATTAGGATGAAATTCAATCAGCATATTGGACCACAAATTCCTGCACAATTTTTACCTCTATGACATACATGAATTATGAAAATGAGTTGTTTTCTATTCCTGTTGTTGTATCAAATTATATGCAACAAGAAAAGTATGCTGTGACCACTTTCATTGAGGTGATTGTGGATAAAATTAAGAAACGCAAAACTAAATTTAGTATGAAGAAAGTTATTTATCATTCTGATGGTGCTGGAAAACGCTTCAAACAGAAATTCTCAATATGTTTAGGAACAATAATACCCCAGGAATTCCAATGGCATTTTACTGCCATTAATCATGGCAAAGGTACTATAGATAGTCTTTGGGGGTACTCTCAAACGTAGAATGAGAGAGGTTACTTGGTATAGAAACGTAAATCCATATACATTAGAAGAATTAGTAACTTTTATCAAAAATGTATGCTCAAAAATTACGGTATTACATGTTTCACAAGAAAAAAAATTAATTTAGAAAAACAAAAATTCGACAATATATGGGTGGCTAATGAAAATGAAATAAAAACACGAGAAAAATGCATTTCTTGAGAAAGTTTCTCCATATAAAATAAAGTGTTCATTAGTGTCTGGTGATATTGAAAATGATGAGCTATTTGATTTCATTTCAAGTTATTTGACCCCAAGACCATCTATGACACCTATGTCATGATTAGCGGCAGTAAACGAACCCATAACTCAAACAATAAATTTTAGAGGATGAGAGTAGATTCTTTTAGCTCGGAAAAAACAATACAATATTTTGCAGGGAAAATTACAGCTCTAATAACAATAAAACAGAGCTCTTTATAGCAATAAAATATAATGATACTTTGACTCTAACAATGTATATTTTTAGAAGATGTAAGATTAAGTCTAGAAAAAGATACTTTAAAATTTTCTATTCCTTAAAAACAGGACATATAATCTGAATTAATTAATATAAGAGTAATGTAAAAAGAATTCCTGAATCAGCAATCAATAAACATAAGTACTATACATTTTGAAAATGTTAATTTTTATGAGTTAATTATATGAAAAATAATATGCTACTATTCTATGATTCAATTTGAAAGTAATTTGTATTTTAAGTGTATTTGTATAAGCACCAAATAAAACAATTGGAAGTGTAGTGTGAGTCATAGTCAAAATGCCTTGTTAAAAATTAACTATGCACTTAATTTATCTTGAAATAATCAAAACATGAAATAACATACTATAGATAAGAAACAGACAAAAAAATTTTCGTTCTATTTCAAAAGAGGTAGAAATTAGAATTTTTGCAGTTGATGCAGATAATCACTTCCTATCATGCAGTGTGAGTCACAACAGAATTTTATCCGCTTGCAAATTTATAAAAAACATTTGATAAAATTTAGCAGCTGCAATTAATAAATATAGCAACCACAAACATAGAACATGCATCAATTTTTTTGTAACATTAAATCTTTCATAGATATTTTAAGATTCAAACTTTGCTCACCTTTAGTGTAAGTTACGCATGAAATTAACCTTACAAACCTTTTTTTTTTTTTTTTATAAATAGAAATTTGTAATTACTTCCTCCAGTGGCGTGCCGTGGGACAAGAGGGATGGGCTGACCATCCCGGGTCTCTAATCAGTACGCTTCCGATGAATGTTAAATCGATATCATAGATTGATTTCCCGCCTCACTAAACTTTTGATGAAATAGAAGAAAATTAAATCTTACCAGAAATTAAACAATTAAGATGCCTTGTTCCAGCAAAAAATTGAAAAGGGTGAAGCTAAAAAGTAATCTGCATTGAAAATGTTTATTGCAGAAATGGACTTTCCAAGATTCGGTCTCTAACTTAATTAAGACACTTAATGATTTCTTGTTCAGATGCTTCTAACATCAATGTATGATGCGATACGGTCGGGCATTGAGGAATACAATTCCCGCATATCTTGTGACACTTCGTTCCACAGTTGATGTAAACGCGCCTTTAATTCGGCCAAACTCGTAGGCTGCCAAACTTGCCGTTCCAAATGATACCAGATATTCTCGATCGGTGATAAATATGGGAATCGAGCAGGACAAGGAAGGGTAAAAATGTAGCGAAGGCAATCCTATGAAACCGTTGTTGTGTGTGGGCGAGCATTGTCCTTTTGAAAAATGGCTTCTGAGAGCCCTCCCATGAGTAGCAACACATGTGGCTGAAAAATGTTACGAACGTATCTCTGGGCTGTCATGGTGCCGTGGATCAATATAAGGGGTGATCATGTGTCGTATGCGATGACACCCCAAACCATCACACCAGTTGTGTGTGGGGGAGGAGTTGCCCCTGTACAGCGAAGACAGAATTGAGACGTTCAACCCTGGGCCTCCACATACATACACGATTGTCATCAAGGATGACGATGATATTCAAGGATGAAGATTGCAGTAGCTTTACTTGTTTATTAGGAGAGATGATGAAGAGTGAAAAGTATTTACACTATGATATATAAACAGGTAGTAAACAGTTCTTCCGAGACAGATAGATGGCTGCCTCGTTTAACCCATATTGGCGATGGGCGCTGGAACACGCTCGGGCGTTTGCAGTTTACTTCCGACGCGGGTAGCGAAGGAGAAGAGAAGCGCAAAAAGTGGCGGCAAGAGAGAGAAGAGGGACGAAAACGAAGTGTCACTCGGTTTTGTTCTAGAATAAGTGGCGCTGCATGAGCTTATCACATAACTCTGATTTGTGGTGACATCTATTGAGTATCGGAGGAACTGGTTTTACAGTAGATTGAAAAAATAAAAATGAATTGTTTAATAATTAGATGGAAAGTCCCCCCCCCACATATATATGGGTGCTTCATTTGCCAAACCGATTAACTCCATAAAGCAAGAAGTTGAGAAAAATAATAAAATATTCTACATTGTTTTTAAATTTTTTTTTTAAAATTACAAATTCAAAAGTATGATGTAGACTGTATTACTGCTGACGCATCTTTTATGCAACGACATATATAGAAAGTATATGATAGAATATACTTAGAGTAATTGTTATTATTACTACAATTTTTTCGTGATTAAGGGAGTTAATCGATTCGGCAAGTGAAAGAAAATTATTAATTTAAATTCAGTCTTCGAATTATTTTTTTTTGTTACGGAAAAACTTCATTATATTAATATATATTTTATTAAAGATTTTAGCAAAAACGAACAATAACTATTCTGTTACTCTGGCATAGTATTACGAGTATTATTACTTTGTTTAAATTGATTTAACATCAATGTAACTGATGTCTTCTACGTTAGTTGTATTTGAGCTCCCGTCATGTCGATTTGTCCTTAAAAGTTATATAATACTCATGTTTAAAAGGCGGAAAGAATCTCAACGAGTCCATCATATCTTTTCTCTTCTCACAGTTCTACCTGTTGGATGCAATAAAGGCTGGTTTACATTTTTCAGACATACTGGTCTACCTGCTACATATTTTCTTATATTAATGACATTAAATTCGGTATCCTCGTTAAAATCACACTTAAAATGTATGAGTTGGGGTTTCGACTTTCTTAACTTTATCCAGTGCGTTTTGTGTGAGCCAATTTATTGGCATCCCTGTAACTGTTACCTTTCTGTTATTGATAGAGTTTTCTAAAGTACTTGTACAGAACAATTCCTAATGCGTCATTTGAACCATATGAAACAGTGTTTTCTTTTTACATGTTACTATTATACTATACCTACCATCTGGCGAAAAAATATTCTGGACTTTTTTTTGCTTGAGATTCGATTACAGCAAATTGTGAATCATTTGACAAGTGACTGTGTCCACTTACCAGAAATTTCATTTTAATTTTATTAGCTTGTATTTCTGTACTTTGAAGCAATTTCAATAAATTTAAAACAGTTTTAATATTTCTGTTTTGTCCCGTACATAAGCTTAAATAGGAAATTATTTTTTTACAGTTTCAGTACAAATCTTTATATACTTTACTAGGCATGAAGAAATTTCCTGAGATCCACGAGATCCTTCAGTTTCTGGCCATACGAATATGTAACTTACATTTTGATTAAAATCATGGCATCCGAAATTATAAATATATAGATTTCATTTATAGCGAGCTACCGATGTAGCTAATTTTGGGAAAGGTAAAGCGTTTTCCAAGTCAAAATAAAATACAAAGATGTCTTCGGATGCTGCCAAACCGATCTGCAGCCATATGACTAAGAGCCTGTTCAGACTTTTGCAAGTGAGCGTCCTTTGATTGATTGAAGAAGGGATGTAGGGCAACAAGGGCCATTATCCCTATCAGGAAAAAAGTTTCAAATTAATAAATATCAAAAAATTTCATTTTCTGTAAAAAAAACTCTAAAGTTCTTCTTATTTAATACCGCTTTCTGTAAAAGATCTCTGAAAGTGATAATGCAGCAGGAATCTATTTGAAGAAAGTTCCAGAGTTCGTTTCTATGGGAGGCATAATTTGCGCAAGTTAAGAGAATGTGATCCAGATCATTAATCCTACTACAGGTAGAACACTGAGCATTATCCTGCAAATTAAATTTATTTAAAAGACTAGGAGTAATTATCATTTTGCTGAGACATCGGATTCCTAGAATTTCCTCTCTTCTGTTATTTGTCCAATTAGAGATAGTATCAATGGTAGGAATGTTCCCCAAAATTTCAAAGTATTTGCTGCAGTAAAAATTTCCTTTAGTTTTTTCTAGTCTGTTATGGTAATTGTATGCATGGATGTCTTCTGAAGCTATCCAGTCGATATTTACGTCAAATTCCGTTACAGATCTTGCGATTTTGTCAGCTTGTTAATTCCAATAAATTCTTGAATGACCCGGAAAAGTGAGCGTCCTTTTTGATGTTTATCATTCTCATTTCCTCACTGTCTGAAGACTCAATTTTTATTTGTAGAGAATCACAAGTGGAGCATGTATTTTTGGACACAATGCAAATTAAATTTAATTAAATTAACAACGAAATTAAATGAAAAACTTTCTGATATATCCTTAGCAGAGGAAAAAGAGTGCAGCGAGCTAACTAGATTTTTATTATGATATAAATACATTATAATATGGAGTTAATCAGATAAGCTTCTGAAATAAATTATTTATAATTCAATGACCGAAAAGATTTTGTCATTTAGTGGTGTTAATACTTATTATAAGAGAAATTTGTTTCGAATATATACAGTTAAAAGCCAGTCAAGTGCTTTAATATTAAAATTTAATAAGATTTAAAAAATGGAGTCAATCGATTTGGCAAGTGAAGCATCCATATAATGTAAAAAATTTGCTTAGTGTTAAACTATTACTGGCGCAAAATAGGTAAAAAAATAAGTAAACGGATACATTTCTTAAATAAAGTCTAAGTTCACATTTTAATCATGAAATTACAATATTGAAACGAATGAAGTGGAAATCATTGCATTGACGCTAGAAAGATGTTAAATCGAATAATTTATCCTAATTGTAACATAATATGTAAATTTTAACGTATGTTCAAGTCAGTTATTTCATTTAGTATGATAGAAATAAAACATGATGTGAATGTAATTCAAAATTTGAACTATTTTCTGTTACGTTTGATTATTTCCCATACATTTAGAAAAAAAGATTTTGCTTTCAGCAGTTTGTATGGATGTGTTCAAGGGCTGACAGACCGAATAATTCGCTAAAAAAATAAAATTTTCAGTAAAATATCTCCAGATCATAATTTTGAGAAATTACTTATACAACAGATAAAAAATCTAATTTTTAATTAACTTTTAACTAAAAATACTTTTTCCAAAAGCACACAATTTGACGAAAACATCGGAAAAAAACTTTTTTTACGATATAGTTATTAGCCAAATACTTAGTACATTAAAACAATAATAAATATTTTATATTTAATGCATGTACAATACTTTAAATGTATAAAAAAATTAAATTTTTAGGTTATTTACTCCTTTTTAAAATTCTTTCACTTGTATGGGAAGTATTTAAGAAAATTAAAAAATAAATAAAATGATGAAAAATCAATTAATGAGTAATACATGTTACCATGAATAATTATTTTTATTTATTTTAAGATGTAAATAATATTTCAAATGTGTATTAATTTAATGATGAACTCTGTATGATTATTGCAGTAGATGGTAAGTACAGTATCCATATTTAAGAAGTCTTGATGAATTTTCTTTATATATAATATGAAACATTTATTTAGTGTTCCGTTATAACTGACGCAAAACAGATAAAAATTGAGTAACTAATACACTTTTTAAAAAGGTAAATGAGGATATTTTATTTTTTAAATAATCATTTTGAATTGAAGGAAACAGGAATACATTGCATTTACTCTAGAAAGATCTTAATTCGAATAACGTATCCTAAATGTAACAAATTTTTGCGTATGAAATTGAATATACTATTTTTCTCATTCTTCGAGATTTAGTAACAGACACTATTACACAATTTCAACTGAAAGATTTTTATAAAAGTACTGATTGATTTTCATCATGAATGGATATCATTTAAGTGAATACTTTATGCAGTAACTTTGAATTTAAAATAGTGTTGCATTTCATTAAATATTTGATATTTTTATTTATGATCACGTGCATTTAAGCATATGAAAAGGTTATTTCTGACATATTAGTTATGTAACAAAACTTACTAAAGCATCATCTTTCCAACTTTTATGCTATACTAAGTTCCCCTCCCCTTCGAAACCATTTTCCTTTGAGCCTCGCCACTTTAAAAAAAACCGGGTATAACAATGTGTGTTTATTTTAAATTATGAAAGCTTTATCACAAAAAAGATAGAAAGAAAGCTACAATTATTGAAAAAAAAAAAAAAAAAAAAACCTGTGTAAAGCTGTAGAATGTATGTAAAGGCGAATTTTATTTTTATTCTGTATTCTTTTTAATCGCTTAAACCAATCATGTCTATCACATCAAGATTGAAAGCGAGGTAATTGTTGTTTATTGACACAGAGTTTGTCAAATTTTAGGGGAAATGTGGAAGATGCCACTTGTACCTTTTTTTTTTTTATTATTATTCGTGTGGCTGAATATTCGGTTTTTATTGCAACCGGTGCAGAGAAGCCCATTTCACACAAATAAGTCATTACAAAAATTGGAAGCAATTCAATGGCTTTACACAATACGAAGCTTTATACTTTCCACTGAAACTGTTCCAAAATTGAGTTTGAAAATAAATTAATTTTTGATGTTATTCACAGGTGTTATAGGCATCAGTGTCTTCATTATTATTGGTTTTCTATTGTAATCACATAGAAAATATCCACAGGTCTAAGCAAATCATGTATTAATTAATATGAAAGAAAAATGCATTAAAGTATGCTTAATATTGTTTTTAGAAATAAATAAAAGAAATATTATAAATAGTGTAAAACAATAACTAATAAAGAGGCTTGATTCTGTTCTATTCTATGATGATAAAATTAAATTTTTATTAAAAAGATTTGTTGCCTTCCTGGGTTATAATCCGTTCTTTCCCAGATTTAAAACCATCGATCTAAAAAAGCAGAATAAAAAAAAAGCATTATTAATTTTCGATGTTTATTTTAATTGGCCCACATTTTTTTTAAAAAGGAAATTATCATTGATCACTTATAATATACTGAAATATTCCTATTTAATTGTAATACATGCGTTACATTGTTACTTTGATGAAAGGGGTCCGGATATCAAGGGAAATGGCACCCCGGATCATAACTCCTGGTTGAGGGCCTGTGTGGCGTGCTATAGTGAATACAAAATACCCACGTTGCCCTGAGCGTCTCCAGATTCGTCTTCGATGATTGTCAGTACACAGTTGGAAGCGGGATTCGTCGATAAACACTATTACGTCCCCAGTCAGCATCATTCCAAACTGATCGAGCCAAGCACCACTGTAATTTGGCTCGATAGTGTGCAGGTGTGAGGGGCAGGTTGCTAAACGATCGGTACGAGCGTAGATTTCGCTATATCAGCCATCTGTGAATGGTCATGGTGGACACTCGGGAGCGGGTCGCCCGTCAGATCAGCTGTTACAGCGCCTGATTCATCGGGCGCTGTAACAGCTGATCTGACAATCACTCTTTCCTCCCGATCTGCTGTGGCCCTAGGTCGACTGCTACCATTATGACTCTGAAATCTGCCATTGTCCACTTATTCTTGCCAGCATCTTCTACGTCATCTTCTTCGACCCATATGATGAACGACTCTCCGATTTTCCCAAACCGTCCCTTTTAATCCAATGATACGACCTCTTTCCAATTCTGACAGTTGCTTGTAATGAGCTCGAATTCTGAGGAGAGGTATTTTTCAGTCATTGAAAGGTATCTTAAATTGCAACGCAACAGAAAATTTGACCATCCGATTGAGAATCCCTTCTTATATACACCTGCTGAGTGCGCTGTAGCTCCCTCTATTCATTCCTTGGACACCAAATTTTAATCATTTGCATGTTCGGCTCAAATGTCTCTGCATGCGAAATTTCATTAGAATCAGGTAACTCCTTCTTGGTGTATCATTTTTTTTTTTGTTATAGAGTGTAGTTACATGAACGTACCATCAACAGTAAAATTCGATGAATTAACCATATGCAGAGGGATTCACAAAGAATAGAATGTCTAAAAAATTATATCTGCGTGATTGCTAGCTTTGCTGAAATAAGGAATATTCAACATTCTCGTTCCATTTAAGTTGTTCCAATTTTTGATCGTAAGTCTGAGATTTTTTTTTATTCTTATGTCTTTCTAAAAATTTCACTAATGGATGAAGTAAATCGGCAGATTTTTCAATAAATATACGAAAAATGTTTCTAAAAACATTCCCAGAAACTGTCGTAGCTGAGTTGATATTGTGGGTTGGGAAAAATCAATAATGCATCGTTCTTGATCGGGAAGGAGTTCACTTCAATTTTCTGTAAGTTTAAACTTAAGAAGTTTAATGAGTCTGCGGCGGTTCACCAACAGGCAGACCATTCGCAAATTGGGGCGATTGCAAAGGCATATCTGGCTCTGGCGCCATCAAACATCACTCACCGAATGTGGAGACAGCCAAACAGATTCTACAGGCGCTGCGGGCGTTCCTCGCCAAAGGCAGCAACCTTGGTGTGCGCGCTCCTTCTCTCCTAAGAAATGACTCTCTCTCTTTCCGAGTTGCCCTATAACTTGATGCTCGCTCGGAGCTCGTTGTTCATAGTTCAGTGGTGTGTTACTAAAGAAATATCAAAAGGTTTAGTTTGTGTCTGTGTAAAAAACAGCAGTCGTTGCAGTGGTGACCCTGATTAAGAATTACATCTTCAGATTGAAATGGATTAAAACGTTTTCACCGACATGCACGTGTCCGACAAACAAGGTAAGCTTTCATGGTCTCTCTGTGTTTGGTTCAGAAATATTTATTTTAAATCAGCAGTTTAACTCCTTTCCTTAGTTCATTATTATTTTTTAATTTTTCATATTTCGCTGTTCTATATTTTTCAAAAATGACTTAGGATAGTAACGCTCTACAACACGTGTCGCTGCTAAACTTCCACCACTGTGGAAACATAATATAAAGCTTTGGTTTCTACAAGCAGAAGCAAATTTTGAGCTTTCTGGCATTACCAATGATGTTACAAAATACAATAATGTTATTGCTGCAATTTATTCTGAAATTCTGTTGGTGGTTTCCGATTTACTGTTTGACCCACCACACGCGGATCGGTACGTCGCACTAAAAAACAGACTATTTCAGGAGTTTTCGGATTCGGAAAATCCGAAGACTAGAAAATTGCTTTCGGAACTACAGTTGGGTGACGATAAGCCGCCCCACCTCCTACGAAAAATGAAAGAATTAGCAGGCACCGCGCTAAACGATGATTTTTTTAAGAAACTTGTGGCTCCAGTGACTCCCTGAAGAAATCCAAACAATCCTTTCTGTAAATTCCGAAAATTTAGAAAACCTAGAGAAATTGGCGGATAAAATTGCTGAAGTTCGCGCTGCCCTGTTTACCCCAAATATATATGCTGTTGAGGGTCACTCCGAGCAATCGTCCAAACCTCCAATCGCATTAAATCGTAAATTAATTAATCGTAAATTAAACGCATGTACAACCCCTGATAGGTACCCGATACCCCATATACAAGATTGACTTTACGGTTGTAAAATTTTTTCAAAGATCGATATTGTACGCGCATACTTCCACGAGTTGATGATTCGGAGCAGTGTTTGAAGATGATCAAGCGTAATAAACCCGAGTTTTTGCATCGATATGTGACAATGGATGAAACATGGCTCCATCCTTTCACTCCGAAGTCCAATCGACAGTCATCCGAGTGGACTGCACACGATGAACCCGCTCCAAAGCGTGGGGAAACGCAACAGTCGGCTGGCAAGGTTATGGCGTCTGTATTTTGGGATGCGCATGGAATAATTTTCATTGACTACCTTGAAAAAGGAAGGACCATCAACAGCGACTATTACATAGCGTTATTGGACCGTTTGAAGGACGAAATCGCCGAAAAACGGCCGCATTTGAAGAAAAAGAAAGTGCTGCTTCACCAAGACAATGCACCGTGTCACAAGTCAGTGAAAACGATGGCAAAAATCCATGAATTGGGCTTCGAATTGCTTCCTCATCCACCGTATTCTCCAGATCTGGCCCCCAGCGACTATTTCCTGTTCTCAGATCTCAAAAGAAGGCTCGCTGGGAAGAAATTTTCGTCGAATGAAGAGATGATCGCCGAAACCGAGGCCTATTTTGAAGCAAAGGACAAATCGTACTACAAAAATGGTATCGAAAAGTTGGAGGGTCGCTATAATCAGTGTATCACTCCTGAAGGGAATTATGTTGAATAAAAAAAAACCAATTTTGCCAAAAAAATGTGTTTTACTATTGTAGGCCGGGGACTTTTCAATTGACCTGTTAGTTGCTCCTAGAAGGTCTTAATTGTCCTAATTGAATCACATTTTGAAATTCGGCTTTTGTGAGTTTCAATCAATCGGGAGTTAATCTTCGAGGTTTTGCTACAACTGAAGTACTTTTCATTTTATAACAACAATAGGTTATAAAATGAAAAGTATTACGTTTGACAACTTGATTTAAATTGGGCTACTAAGAGATAGATGGAAATTCAGATAAAGTGTTTGATATACAGTATCACCATATATTGTTTTGACACAATGCAAAGATGTTTCTGTAACATGGCCCGTTGATTGAAATTTGTTTCTCAAGCCTCTCAGGCATTTATTGTGCAGGTCAGGCACTAATTCGTAAAAGTGGAGAGAATCTGCTCCTAGAATTGATGTAGTAACTTTAGTTGATTTAAAATCTGAAGAAAGAGTTTTTTGACCGTAAACTTTAATTGGCGGCAAAAACTGTTTGCTGTGAAGGATCTCATTTCTGTTATTTGCCGGAAGTCTTGACTCGTCAGCTCCAGTATCAACCAGACATGACAAATTTGTTGTCCGATCACGAATGAACAGGAGACGTGGCTTTCGCATAAAAGGCTATGTCGCTGATACGTGTATTCTTCACAACTTTCGTTTCCCCGAAACCTGGAAGGTGAAACGCCTCTCTCAGGTTTGCAGTTTTGTCGAAAAAGACGATGACAGAAACAGATGGATTTCGATTTTGATTCGTACTTCATGATTTTGGTTTACTTCTGTTTCTGCAAAAAGATGAACGACTGCGAGAAAATTCGAGGTTATCACAATTCGCACATTCAATTTACTTATTTCACCAATAATTTATCCTCCAAGGAATTTGAATTGTTTTTTATTTATGGCATGAATTCTTATGGGAATAGGTGTAACTTCTAAGATATTATCAGAAATTTCATCATCATCATCATCTTCTTTTTTTTTTTTTTTGATAAATCTGTAACAGCCGCTAAAATAGTTTGCAATGATATTGGTAAACGCTGTAAAAAAGTTCTAACATAAATAACTCAGGAACCTTTTTTATTTTTTTTCACTACGTAGTCTATTCCTCAACAATTCGAACGGCATCCCAGTACCTAATTCTTCACCTGAAAAGAGCTGACGAATACCCTGATGTGATAATTCACCCGAACTATTTATGTGAATTCCATTTTCAGATTTTTTTAGGTTTTCAGATCGGGGTTCATCATCATGTAGCACACAAGTGACGTGATCTCTGCGGGTGAATGAGAAATGATATAGTTGTATATAGTCTGAGATTCCTTGATGGGTTTCGGAACAGCTAATGCAAACGAACTTTCACACACAATAAACAACAAGGCAGGATCGGATATGTTATGGATTGGAATTTGAACAGCACTTACCTCAGACTTAGCGCAATGAGATCCAAATATACCAGTGAATGAGAAAACATGCTCCAAATTCACAAAGCTAGTTTTGAAACAAAAGTAATGGATGGTACATGTTTGTAACGAATATTAATTCAAATCCACTTTTAGATGAAAACAGACCACATTGTCAGGATTATGAAGTTTTTAATAGTTTCAATAACTCACTTTCAGAAGAGTTTTTTAATCGCTTTATTTCTCTTAGTACAGCACTCTTTATTTTAAAGATCATTATTTTAACAGCCAACATTTCACATTCAGCAAAAACAGTTACGTCTTACCATCTGTTGGTAATAATTTTTAGTACAACTAGGTTGCATACTGCAAATCATAACGATCAGATTTGTGCTCGCAAAATAAAAATTTACTATCGTGTATGAATCAATATGCTTACGTAAAAAAGTATAATGGTGGGAAATAAAGATTCAGACGTATTTGCTTGTTTTTATTTATTGTTGTTTTATAGATTATTCATTTCTTGTAACTGTGTGCGATTTGTTTGAGGAGGACTGAAACCGGAAGTTAATAATGTTTCTTTGTTCTTAAAAAAGTTCGAAGAGTGTTTATCCTTTTTTGTATTTCCTCTTTATTTAGGTATTGTATATTCTAGTGCTATGAATTTATAATAATTGAGATTTGTGATTTATGGGAACAATAAGAAATATACCAGCAGGAGATAGTTGCTTTCTTCTTTTATTTGAACAGTAAGAAGTCGTCTTGTGGGAGTTTTTTTTGCTTAGAGGTATTTACGATAAAAAATTCTTTCAATTATTGTTTTGTAAGAGGCCGTTCGAAATTATTTTTTATTTAGAGTTATTATATAAAAAAAATCTTTCACTTAATAATTTGAAAATTAATTATGAACTATCATGATTCGTGCTTTGAAAATTGTAGTACATGAAATTCAAAAACGGTGTTGCTTAATTTTAAAGGTGACGACGTTTCTTATGAGGGCAATAAAAGAAGAGTTGATTGAGCTTGTAAATGAATTTGGTGTGTCAGTAACAGAATATATGAGTAAGGCTAAAATTGTAGCACTAATAAAAAGTATACAAACTATGAAGAAGAATTGGTGAAAGCATTTTTAGAATCGGTACAGGAGGAACGTGGAAAAAAGCGAACAGCTAGAGAAAAGAGAAACAGAAAGGGTATGAAATATTGATTTGGAAAAATTACGTACAGAAGCTGAAACACAATTCAAAATAAATTTGAATATGGTTTTAAATTGCTAAGTTTCAGAAAATGAAAAAGGTCAAAGGCTGAGTAATTTACGAGGCAGACACCAGACCATATTAAGAAGAACTTTCTTGATAGATGGATGCTGTGGAAGACGTCTTCAGATTTTACTGAGAGGAATGAGGAGTATGAAGCTATCAAAGAAAATTTTAAGGAGAGAGATCTCCATAAGAAATATGAAAATCTTGAACCCTGGAGATATTTTGGTGGAACTCGTAATAACTTTCAAAACAGAGGAGCTTCAGGCCGTGAGGTAAGAAACGTTAATCAAGCATACATAACACGCAATCCAATGATAACGAGCTCTAGGAATTATAATCAGAAGTCTTTGTATTATGATTGTGGTTATCCAGACCATCTGAGTCGCACGTTCCCGAGACGCGGTCAATGAACAGACAGAATACCCACAAAATATGAACATCTTCCCGACAATCAATTAAATCATGTAACGAAAGTCTTTCCGGATGCTTTCTTGACTACAAAATCAGCAAACGTGGCAAGTTTATCAGTGCAGTAGTGCTCAAATATCACACCGGTGGGTGTAAAGACGAGAAAAATAATTCTCGGAACGAAACAGATAGTCGCAATAGTAGATAGGGGCAGTTCCATCTGTTTGATTAGGGAGGATGTAAGTATAAAAATTGTGTTGATACAGCGAAACTATAGTAAGATTGCTTAATATTACCAGGGAAATGAAACTGAACAGTTTCCAAAAAAAAAGGCCCAATTCAAGGAACTTTTGTTATGGATGACTACAATTATTCTTCAGTTTTGCATGTGGTCTCAATGTCTCAGTTGAACTTCCAAGGAGTCATAGGTTCCAATATTTTGAAGCACGCCTCCCTACAATTCGCCAATGAAGGTGTCAAATTTATTAGAAAAAGAGCGTTATATATATATATATATATATATATATATATCCGACCACTTTTATATCGTAGACAGAAAAATACGAGGTTCCTAGAAATTTTGCTGATACAACAATTAAAGTGAGTTAAAGTTCTTTGTAGTTAACATAATATGCAAGTTTCAACAACTCTGTGAAGTTAAATTATTTTCATTAATTGCATGTCTAATAATTTTTGCAAGTATTTTTAGTAGAAGTACAATATACCTTATATCTATGTCTTATAACTCTTAGCTGATTAATTTCGTTCAACTTTAATACCTGTTGAAGTTTTATGAGTAGATGTTAAAAAAAATGTTTAATGATATATTTTCTAAAAAAATTTATTTTAATTTTGAAGAAGTATATACAGTATTTCTATCTGTTAAAATTTTTTCATGAACTTGAATTTGGGAGACTATTTTCAAGATATTTATACATATATTCACTCACAAATAAACAAAATGAATAAGAGAACACATTTTCCGAAACCAATTGTATTTATCCAGAGTCAATTAATTTCACTGTTATTGGACAACAATTTTTTTATTTTATGAATGTTTTTGAATTATATATATATTCCAAACTTATAAGGCTGTAGAATCATTGGTTAGATAGTTATGTAATGCAAAGAGTGTCTTAAACATACCTTCGAGAAGTATGATTTTGATTGATAAAACTTGTGGAAAGCTAATGTAATCATAACATAATCTTTGCTATATATATATATATATATATATATATATATATATATATATATATATTTATATATATATAATGCCTTTTTTTAAATATTACTATTTAATTCAATTTCAAAACAGTCGAATCCAAGTTCATGTTTAATTACTTATTTTATTGTAGCGGTGAGAGAGAGAGCATTTCCACACGGATGAAGATACGGAATTCTGCCATTGGATAAACAGTACAAGAAGTCAGAAGAGCTTAGGAGATCAGAAGAGAGAGAATTTTCTCTTGTTTGGTGTTTTATAGTAGGTGTTTTTATGCTAGATCACATTTGATGAATGGAAGGATGTTAGATGCAGACAGAAAGTCTAGTGGGGACCATCCCTACAGGCCTGAAGCCGTGTGAACTGCATTATCAGCGAATTTTTAAGAATGCGTGATTGCATTAATTAATTAAGTTAAAAAGGAATGATATCAGGAAATAAGAATGAACGCTTTACTTTTAAATGAGAGAATGGGAAAAATTAGGAATTTAATTTATTATTATGAGAAACTAATATGAATTAAAGTTAAATCATTACACACATACACACACACATATGGTACTCTTATGTTATCGTATTTAGAATGACCAGAAAATCAAAACTTAAGACGTTCGAAACATTTAATTAAAACACTTTACATTAGCATTTACACGAACACAAAACAAGTAATACAATTCTTCATTTCACAGAATTTTACAGATTGTCTACAACGTCATTCTTCTCACTGGCTCTCTTCCATCTGACTCGCTTGATTATGATCTCGTGTGATGTAGAACTAGCGCTCTCTTTTGTATCTTAACAATTAGCGGTTTATTCAAGGACACTCTACGTCTCAACCAGGTAAACAAAGCTGAAAAGAGACAATTTAAAAGCAGTAACACAGCACAATAATTAAATATCATCCATCGTCCTTGGAGTATCATTATCTTCGGAAATACCATCGTCTTGCTTTGAATCGGCTTCACTTATCTCTTCTTTTTTGCTAACGTCTTCAAAACGCATATAAAACAGTCAAGTTGGGGGTAAAATAGTAATAAACGGGAAAAAATTCATAATAAGTAGACACAGAGTCAAATAAATGAAGTATTGGGATATTTTATGTTACGCACCATCTTTTTATAAATTCTGCACAAGTTGTATTTTTTGGTCCTTCATATCCTTCTTCTTTTGAAACTTTCTATGTGTCATTACCTCTAATTTTAATAATTTTGTATGGCCCTAAATATTTTGTTATAAGCTTAAGATGTGGTCCGAATTGAGTACGTTTTATAGTAACTAAAACACCAAATTTATGGCAATGAGGGATTCGCCTTCATAAGTTGTACGCCTTCTTATTTTGCTCTTGAACTTTGAATATTTGTTTTTTGGCATCTTTTCTTAGATTGATACGCTGTTTTTCAAAATTAGCGTGAAATTCAGCTTCAATAATTTCTTTTGATTTATCAGTATATTTTGTATTCATTTTTGTACCAAATAACAATTCAAAAGGAGTAGTGTCAACGCATCTTTGGTAGGTTGAATTAATAGTTTGCTGCAGACCATTAACATGTTTATACCAATGCGAAGGATTTTCAAGCGACAACTTTGAAATAATGGAACTTGATTTAACCGTTCAGCTTTTCCATTCATTCGCAAAAAATCTGTTGTAATTAGATGATGACGTATATTTTCTTTGGAACAATATTCTTCAAATTCTTTTAACGTAAAAGCAGTGCCTCGGTCGGAAATTATTCTTATTGGACTATCAAATGTAGTTTTTTGCGTTTTCAGATTAAATATAACTTCAGCTGATGATGTCGTCTTCGTGGGATATAACCAGTTGAATTTTGTAAAGCCGTCAATAATTGCCAAAATGTGTTTATAATTTTTTGAAGTACTTTCTAAGGGTCTTAGATGATCTATGTGATAAGTATGTAATGATACATCATCTTTATGGATGAAGAAATCCTTCCTGTGTTTCCTTTTCATGGTTTTCTAGGATACAATACTCACTATTAGCTATTATTCGTTCAATCTCTTGTTTCAGTTTAGGAATAAAATAATGATCTTCTAAGTGTTTCTTTGTATACTTAATTCCCATATGTCCCTTATCATGAGCATTTTTAATCATTTCGGTTTTCGGTTCATGCTTTTAGGTATAATTATTACTTCTTTACCGTCAACAAACTTATAGAGAATTCCGTTACGTTCGTGATAGTCTTCATAATTAGAAATTTTCTAAAGGTCTTTAACTGTTTTTATTTCACGGTCCTCGTTCTGAGCTAATTTAAGTTTAGGTAAAACATTTTCCATAGAAATACAAAACGTAATAACAGGGGATTTACTTAAAGCATCAACATGAGACATTTTTTAACTAGATCGGTGTTCTATTACATAGTTAAATTCCTCTAGTAATAAAGCCCATCGAACAACTCGTGAAGGCAAATCTCGTTTGTCCATCGTTTTTTGGAATGCTAAAAAATCTGTTAAAAATTTAAAGGATATTCCTATTAAATAAATTCTGAATATTTTAATAGCTTCTATGATAGCAGGAAATTCAAGTTCGTAACTGGAGTATTCCTTTTTAGTATCTGTGGTCTTCCTACTCATGTAGTTATTACGTTAGATGAAAACTATTATCATTTGGAGGTCTTTGCAATAAAATTGCACCATACTCATCCAGGCTAGCATCCGTATATAATTCTGTTTCATAATTTGGATTATATATTCCAAAACAGGTTTCTGAGAGAGCAACATTTTAAGCTTATAAGAATTTTTTTCTTCCTCATTGAATCTAAATTTACAGTCCTTTTTTCAAATGATCACTGAGAGGCTTAGCAATAATAGAATAGTTAGGAAAAAAATTTCTAAAATATTCGGTTAAGCCTAAAAACCTTTGAATTTGTTACAAATTAGTAGGTTCAGGAAAATTAAGAACATCTTTAGTTTTAAAGTGGATGGATAAATACAACCCTTTTCTATCACATGTCTCAGAGAAATTCAATTTTTTTCCGTCAAAAAAGGAGATGTCTTAAAATTGATTTCCAAACCATATTAACACTCAAGATTGAGAACTAGTTTTAGTCTTTTGATTTCTTCCTTTTCATTAGCAGATAATATTATTACATCATCCATGCAGGGTAAAACAATGTTATTATTGATTAAAGGTCGAAACATTGTATTGATGGAATGTTGGAAATTTGATGATGAATTGCATAAGCCAAAAGGTGCTTTCAAAAACTGATATTGTTCTTGAGGAGTGACAAATGACGTATATTTTCTACTCTGTTCGCTTACGTCAAAATGAAAGGAACCGTTTTTTAAATCAATAGTATTAAATACTCACGATTTTTGTAATCGATCTGAGACATGTCAATCAATGATAATGGAAATCTGTCTTTAACTGCAATTTTATTTAGCTTTCTATAATCTATACACATTCTTGGAGTTCCATCTTTTTTCCTAACAATAACAACTGGATTAGAATACTCAGAAGAACAAGGTTCTACACTGCTGGCCACACAAAATGCAACACCCTGAAGGAAGCATGCAAATCATGTGAAATTTATATCATGTGTTTGCGACGAGGAGCTATGCAAATCATTAGCATTACAGCGCAGACACACATCACGGGCGACCGTAGCGCCACTCGCAAGCGCTATATAAGGGGATAACAGATTGGCGATTTGAAGTATGGCAATTGTTTTTTCGTGCGTTTTTTTTGCGTAAGCTGTTTACCTATGCCTCGTGTAAGACATCTAGCTTCTTTTGACCAAGTTTCTGAATTCGACCGAGGAAGAATAGCAGCCTATAGGGATTACGGATTATCCTTCAGAGAAATCGGTCAACGTGTTGGACGAAATCAAGCAACTGTGATGCAGATCTGTGATCTCTGGATGCAGGAGGGAACGACTGACCGACGGAGCCGATTGCACCCATCTCGTTGCATAACTGCCCGTGATAACAGGCAGATCGTGCGCATGGCAGTGATGGATCGCGCAGCCACATCACGAACCATAGCACAACAGATTCAGTGCGTCATTCGGTGTCGGCTCGTACCATTGGACGTCGTTTGCAGCAGAGTGGAATATCCTCAAGGCATCCATTGCTTCGTTTATCCTTGACTTGAAACCACGGGTGTTTGAGCCGCCAATGGGGTGATGAACGGTGGACATGGACAATGGAATGGAAAGACATTGTGTTTACTGACGAATACCGCTTCTGCCTGCAACATCACGATGGTCGGATTCGAGTTTGGAGACACCGTGGTGAGAGGCTGCTGAACTGTTGCGTTATGCATCACCACACTGGTTCTGCACCCGGTATCATGGTTTGGGGTGGTATTGGATTTTACTCCCGCACCCCTCTAGTACGCATTACCGGTACACTGAACAGCCAGCGCTACATCTCTGAGGTGATGGAACCCGTGGTCCTTCCATACCTTCAGCGCTTGCCATCAGCCATATTCCAACAGGATAATGCGCGACCACACGTGGTACGCAATGTTCAAGAGTTCTTCTTTACCCATCAGATTAAATTGCTTCCTTGGCCTGCTTGTTCTCCCGATCTATCGCCAATCAAAAATATGTGGTCCATGCTTGCACAACGACTGGCCCGGAATAGACCACCCGCTGCTACACCAGATCAACTTTGGTAATATATGGAAGCCGCATGGACCGCTGTAGCCCAAGGATATATCAAAAATCTCTTTGATTCTATGCCGAGGCGTGTGGCAGCGGTTATAGTCAACAATGGAGGCTACACAAACTACTGATTTTGTCATCAGCCTCACTTCACAAGAGGCTGTAATTTTAATCGTTTAATCTTTGTACAACATGTTCTGCCAAATAAATTTCGCTGTGATATCTCTGGTCCTTCTGGGTGTTGCATTTTGTGTGGCCAGCAGTATATAATACACTATTTTAACCATTCAGTTATTTAAGCATCAACGATCTTATTTTCCGAAAAAAAGTAAACGCCGAGGTCGTTGATATATTGGTTCATTATTTTTACTTAAAATATTTAATTTTATGTTAGTTGACTTAATTATCTTCGGTTGGTAATTTAGAATATACTGACGCACTGATTTTTAATGGATTTCGTAATATTATATCCTATGTTTCCTTCAATTTCATCAAAATTAATGCTTACAGGTAAAACTGTTAAAATATTGTTTTCATCACACAGAGACTTATTTTTTATTGTAAATCCATGGTCATTGATTATAACTTTGCAAAATTACTTCAAGTCCTATTATAATATTTTATGTGGCATGGCACCGTTTTCAACTACACATATATCAGTAGTGCATTGAAAGTTACCAATTTGTATCTCTCCTTTAAATATACCTAAGGGCTTTATTTTTCAATCTCCTAATTCTGATAAAATTGATTTGCACTGATTTATTTAACTTTTCAAATATATTTTTAGAAATTAACGTAGCTTGACTTACAGTATCTATCAATGAGTTAATATTTAAATTACCGAAATGAGCCAATTTAAACAGATTTGCTTGTTTAACAATATTGAGAGATTGTACATTATCATTGGGTTTGGTTTTCATATTTAATTTCCAACATTCAGATGATTTCTGCCCAAAGTTTTGACATCTGAAACATTTTAAACCCATATTCTTATGTATACAGAATTTAGATAAATGTCTTTTACCACCACAATTAAAACAAAATTTAGTATTCTGATCATAATTACTTAATCGTTTCTGATTCACAAAATTATCAGATTTTTGTTTTACTTTATTAAAATTAAATTTATTTTTCATAAAATCGTTTTTGATAACTTCATAAGCCTTAAGCTTTCCTCCAAATTCGCGTAATTTTTTGCAACCGTACAAAACTAGTTTATTTTTATGTTTGTGATTGAAACCTCTTATAATATATTGCATCAATGCGACATCTTATATTTCCCCTCGATTACCCAACTCTTTCATTATTAAATGCTATCCTGTAAAGACTCAGATTCTTTCATTTTACGCTTACTTAATATTTCATTCTCCCATGACGAAATATTCAATTCACTTTTTACAAATAATAAAGGATTACCACCAAGCGATCATTTCGCGAAAATGAATTTTCGAAGTTAAGGTAAATTAAATGTTTTAGCAGCGCATTTAAATTGCTCACATTAAACGGTGACATTTTCATGTGACTCGCCATTAAAAGGAGAAATAACACTTTTAATATCAGAGAAACTTATAGAGATATTTGATTTGCAACACAGCGCCACTCTTCTGAATGCTTAGTTGACTCATTAATGTTCTGGCCCTGCGCCGATGAACCTTGTTATGTCCCTAATTTTGTTTTGCATTTTGATACAAATCGATTCCAATTTTGAGTATATTGATAGAACATGTTAATATCATTTAACAACACTGATATTCTCTCAATTATTTCAGTTTTTGTTCCTTGGAATGCATTATTCAGAATACCACAAATAAGTATTCATTTAATAAAAAAAGTTTTCAGTAATTGTTTTTAATTTAGATTTAAAACTAGAGTTATTTACTGTGAATTCAGAACCAGTAAGGTTTTGATTATTTCCGTATTTTTGGCATCGACATCTGTATCAAAATTAAACTTATATAAAATTTAAATTTTTTCTTAATTCAGATTCTTCTGTGTAGTGCTTATCACATTAATTTCGTCGATATTCATTTTTAAATTAACAAATAAGAATAAAGCTGACTCACCTCGAAGTCTTGATTCAAATTCTTACAGAACACACAATATATATTTGTAATTTTATCCAAAAGGTGACTCACTATTAAATCAGATCACAACTTGTTTCGAAATATATATATATATATATATATATATATATATATATATATATTACATCATGAGTCCGTTATGCAACTTCTGAATTTTCTGGAGCTCATGTAATCATAGCGTTCATAGCGTTTAATTAAGACATTTAACATTAACATTTACAGGAACAAAACGAAAAATTCAACATACAAAAAATAAACCAACATACATTAAAAGATTATACAGTTCTACATTTCACAGATCTTCTACAACCTCATTCTTCTTAATGGCTCGCTTCCGTCTGACCCGCTAGATTACAATCCCATGATCCCATGTGATGTAAAACTAGCGCTCTCTATAATATTACAATTTGCAGTTTATTCAAATTCCACACACACACACACACCATGATGTGCAGATATTATATTTTATTAACATTGATCTATAAACTAAAAAAATAACTACGCAGATGTGTATGACTTTTTTATTAAGTAATCGTATTTATTGAAATATTTAAAGCTTTGTTTATTCAAAACACGTTTATATTATGATTATAACTGGACACAGAAAATTTGTTTGCCAAAGCCATCTTAAAAGATCCTTTCGCGAAATTTGCGCGTCTGATGCAGGAGTTCACAGAGAAAACAGAGCATCATATCGATAAAAGGAATTACCCAAAAATCTTGCTGATACAATAGTTCAAGTAGACTCGAAATCTTTGTCGTAAACGTAACACGCGGGATTCGGAAAAAAGGAAAAATTACGATTGTTAAAAGTAGATGTCTATGTAGATTTAATTTTTTAAAGACTAAGTATCATAAATATTTAAATAAAAAGAAAAAAAAGAATTAATGAATTCATCACCACAATTCTTCCTTCCCCATAACATGAGTTGAATAACAGCCTAGATAGGGTAAGTGGTGACTCAGCGAAGATGGAAACTTAGTTCAAAATTTCGATGATTTTATTTGAATATTCTTCCTGTAAAAACATTTTATTTAAAACATTATTTATGCAAATTTATTAAATATTTAATAATTTCAAATATAAAATGTAGAAACGAATTCATAATCATTAATAATATTAGAAAAACTAGAGATACGTTGACACGTAATCGCAACTTAGTTACAGTTTCAAACGTTCAAAATTTTTGATGAATTTTCCTTGGATATTTATCTTATTATGAACTACATTTTCTCTAAAAAAATACTAATTTTGGTAAATGTATCAAATATATTCAAAATATTTTAAATTCAGTATTTATAACATTGAGCAAGAATAAAAAAATCAACAATTATAAAAAATTTAAAATAGATTTTTAGATGTATCATTATACCATAATCAAGTTTCAAAATGACATAACGAATAAAGGATGAAGATTGTTTAAAAAGAGCCCCGAAAAAATAAAACAATTGTCTACACTAGCTTGTGTGTGTGTGTGCTCATTATCAAATTTCGAGTTTTTTCCCCATTTTTACTTCAGTTGTAGAAGAAAAAAAATTCTCCAAATCATCCTGATATATGCAAATGCACGCTAAATATAAAAAAAGTATTTAAAAATAGCAGTATGGGGCATTGAAAAGTTAATAGTTTCAAATTTTTGAAGTCATTGAAACATAATTGTCTCAAACTGTAAAAAAAGGTTCCGGTTGAGAAATGAATGGATTTTGTGTCGGTGACATGATTAGTTTGACATAGGAGACAAATTCCTTTCTTTCTTCTTGAAGACAGTTGTTTGTGGAACATTATTGAACAACAAATCTAGAAAAAGAGGACATGGATATTGAATTTTATTCCATGTATTCTTATTAAGATAGGAAACGTATAAGATTGACAAAGTATAAAACGAAGTACCAATAAAGACTTGTAATCAACTTATATATTGGTTTTCCACTTTAGAAAAAAAACGAAGTATATCATGTAAAAATCAACCCTCCATGGGAAATATTTTTGTGTATCACAAAAATAAAAAAAATTAGAATACCAGGTTTGAAAAGCTTTTATTTTATTTATTTATTCATGATTTTATTTCAATTTTTCAGGAGGATGAAGCATCTTATTTTAGAGATATGTACGGATTTGAAAATCTTTGTTTGCCAAAGAATTTTGTTTTATTGATTTCATAAGATACTTCAGAACATTTTTTAATTATTTTAAAATGGCCGGAAAAAGAAGGATAAAAATTTCTAGTATTAGAGATAATGAAAATCTGCATGTACAACAAGATCACGCTTGGATTGAATACTTTTCTCAATAACACAAACATCATACCTAATTTTATTTTAATTATGAAAATTTTCTATTCTTTGCGAAACTAATTTACATGTGTCGTCAAACAGTTCAAATTATTTTGACATGCAAGTGTTTCATGGGGCAAGAAACCAAACAAAAAATATGATGATGGATATTTAGTTATTTAATGTGGAGATAATTATTTTCACTTATTACTTGATGTAATAATTTTGTACAAGAAATTTTAGTTAAAGCAGAATTTACCTTACATCTAAGTCTTATAATTCTGGGCTGAATAATTTCGTTCAAATTTACAATTAGTTTGATGGAGACGAGCTGAACTTAACAAATGTTTAATGCTATAGTTTCTAAGAAATTTTTTAATTTAGAAGAAGTAAATGCAGTATTTCTATCTCTTAATATTTTTTCAAGAATTTGAATTAGAAAGACTATTTTCAACATATTACACGTATCAACGAAATGAAAAAAAAAGAACACATTTTTCAAAACAAATTATTTTGATCCAGATGCAGTCAATTTTAATGTAGTATTGGGTAACCATTTTATATTTTATGAATGTCTTTGATTTATATAGATATTTTTCAAACTTTTATAGCTTTAGAATAATTTGTTTGGTAGTAATCTAATACAAAGTGTGTCATAAATATACCTTCAAGAAGTAGTTAAAGGTTATGGTTGATTGAAAAAGATTGCGAAAGTTATCTGATGTAAACATAATCTTCGTTATGTATATTTATATATATGACTATGTGCAAAAATTATTGTTAGAATGTTTTACTTCTAATGGGCCATAAACTATAAAACTACTATACAGAGGTTTCTGATTTATTTTCTAAGTAATCGTATTTATTAAAATATTTAATGTTTTGTTTATACAAAACGCGATTACGTTATGAATATGATTGAACACGGTTACCTACTAAACACAAGTGAATTTATTTGCTTTATTCACAATAAAGTAAAATTTATTGCGCTTTCGAATGAATATAAAGACCTAAGCTTTGAAATTTTCTGTAGTATTGGAAATAATACATCGCCTCTACTAACTTCACAATGAGAGCAGTGTTCCTTATCTTTCTTTTGATTGCACTTATTGCAATGAGTAAGTATTTTATCAACTCATTATGTTTTCTGATGCACCTAAAATTTTTAAAAAACTCTCTCCATTTGATAAAATATAATTTTATTTTTCAAATATGAAATTATATTTGTAATGTTTGAGCGTTATAATAGAAATTTCCTTTTTTTTGGTTTGCAAGTTGAATAATGTAAATAATAGATGTATGCGAATTGAAATGCCAGGTGGATTTGTACACCCACCTAATGTCGTGAAAATCCTTCAAGAGAAAACAAATTTAAAGCAATACGATGGGGCATTGAATCACTAATGTGGGTCAGCACCTGGATACAAATATCGCTATTACAATTTCAGGATAGTCCACTATTTCATAGGGGAGTGAGGTGATGAACACTTTTTTGTTCAGCGCGCTACAAGACGTCCGAGAAATCACCCAATAATAATTATTCCAGGAAATATGTCACCAACTGAAGATCCTGATGTCACAAAAGTGGTCTGGGAACCACTTGGCAGAGAATTTCAATATATGTAGTGTTGTATGGTCATGTTGTAATTATCCAAAGCGGTCAGAATGCAGACAAGTGAGAATGGGTGGGAATGATGGAAAATAATGCTTAAGCACATATCATCCTGCAGAGTTGCGTGTAATCTTATCACATACTAAAAATCATGACATCAACAAACGACCTATAGTACGACAGAGGTATAACCAACTGAAACAGCCCTATTGACATGCTGGATCTATAGCTTAAGATATTTTCTTCATAATCGTATATGTCCGTTCGCCGATACTACTGAATGTAATGTAATGCCTCAAACCTCTCAATGTCAACATTCTTTAACAGTCCAGCAGTGGTGGCAGCGATCCCAAGCGAGGCGCACATTTTATCTGTTATGAAATATTTATTTTATTAGTTAATCTACTGAAACAAATTGCATTAAATATAATAATAAAAATTATAAAAAAAATTAATTATATTCAGTAAGGAGAACCAGCAAGAAATAGTTTAGCTGACATTTATTTAAACTGTTACACACAAAATTATATAGTTAAATATGATTTTATTATTATAAAAAGAAGCACCAATAATTCAGATATACAGCTATAGATATAACACATCGATCAATAACTCCCGAGACTAACCCAGAGATGGCGCTCGTAGTAAACCAGAAACCAGGTCTTTCTAGAGTACTAATCTTTGCTTGAAATGTGTCAAAATTTTAAGTCGATCGGACCAGGAAAAAGGTTTTTTGAAGTGAAGTGAAAAAGGTTTTTTCCAAGTGGGTGCCGCGATTGCTTTCGATGGAGCAACGAGTCAATGATTCAGAAAGCTGTTTATCGCTATTTACTCGCAACAAAAAGATTTCTTGCGAAAAAAAAGAAAAAAAAAAAAAAAAAGATTTGGAAAAGCGTTGGAACGAATGTATCACCCTAAAAGGTGATTAACAAAAGGTGTTATGTTGATGAATAAAAAAAATTTTGCAAAAAAAATGTTGTTTTCAATTTTAGACTCGGGAGTTATTGATCGATGTGTTACAGTATATATATATATATATATATATATATATATATATTAAGCTTACATTTTTATTTTGAATTATAATACGAATTCTGAAGACAAATTTCAGTTGTTTTATTATCTACATAGTTAAATTTAATTCGGACTAATATAAACAAAAAGGAAACTGTATCTTTAGACACAAATTTAGAAATAAAGATAATAAAATTATCATGTTGAGAAAAAAAGATAAGACTTCAATTTTCATATAGATGAAATACTTGTATGGAAAAGTAATATTTACAGTTCTATTTTTTTTAAAAAAACTTATTTTTAATTATATAATACGCAATAATAATTTAGTATGAATCAAATTTTATTACCAAATAGACAATTATAAGAAATTAACATTAATTGTACTAAATGAAGTTATCCTACTAATTTTTAAAACTTATTTGAAAATGATAAATATAAATTGAAATAAATATTGTTGTTTTTTGCTTAAAAATTAATAATTATAATAAGTTAAGGACATTTTGTCCATAAATGCTTTTTTCCGTTTCGGCCAATGGATTGCAAAACGTGATGATTATCTGAAAAAAGTTTAGAATTGATTAATCATTTTGCCGGATTAATTATGAAAAAAATGCTTTTATTTTTAAAAAATATTTTAGCATTTCTAAAATTATTAACATTGACTTCATACGTATAATTTATTAGATTTAAAATTTTGATTATAATTAGTGGCAAAAATATAAATAAAGCCCTTCTGTGGAAATACAAAATTAGAAGCTACTTGTTGAACGTTGTAGGTAAGAGTTTACATAAATCTATTTTACTATATGATTTTAAAAAATGTATTTAAAATTATTAAATTACTTAAGTTACCTAAACTAGATTTATTTTTTCATTAGTTTGTATTTTTCTATTTAAATTATGGAATTTATGCCAGCCTTTTAAAAGTTCCATCTTTAATTAATCGAATTATCATGGTTTTTAGTGATTTGTTACGAAATAATTTGCTGAATATAAATGTTTGGAACCATAAAAAACCAGTTAACCACGCACATTTCAGTTCTAAGCCAAATACAGCATTTAAAACTACTTTATACCTCCTTGACTTATTTATCTTCATTAAAATTATATTTTATAATATAATTAGTTTTTAAGTTGTGAATTTTAATTGTTTGTTTTAATTTTTTTATAACTATTATGATTAGGTAAATTATTTTTAACTTTAATTCATTTTTCTGATGTGCTTCTTTTGTACTAGAACAGACCTATCCACCCTCACCTCCCACATATATATATATATATATATATATATTCTTCTTTATAAATACACTGCTTCAGCAAGTTTTCTAGTTATCATACTTACTCTGAATGTCGGCAGCCTCAAGAAGGTTTTTTTTATATCCTAGAGAATCCCCCCTCCCTCCAAAAAAATATGCCAGATCTATAAGATGGTCGGTATTGCGTTACTGTACTTGTGTGTTTGTCCAACATTTCCCTTACTATACAAGTATTGTCGTGATGGGACACTCAGTATGGCCGATTTCCATTCCTACGCCGTGGTGACTATTCCTTCTGGTTTCGAGCTTGTTAAGCCGTGTAGCTGGGACTGATGCACGTTAAATCTCTCGAGGCCCAAAGTCCTCCCGTTGGTGTGGAAGTTAGGAGAAGGGGAGCCAACTCAGGTATCGTCACTTAACCTTAAAAGTATTTCCCTTGTGTTGCTACGAGTGTGACTTTAAAATCAAACAACTAACCATCTTTTTATTGTCTTTGTGAGCACACTTTCCCTTTAGGGAGATCTACACACTCCAATGCCTCGGAGGTAATTGACATGGGTGTCCTAACTTACTTTAAGTTTCCTTAAATTTATTGCATCTATAGAGACAGCTTTTCCTTTCGTTGAAAAAAAATAATTCTGGCACTTATTGGGCAAACTATGTTTGTATAAAATTTGTTACACTTTAACGTATTTTTAAGAATTAGATAGTGATATATCAAATTTAATAATAGGGAGTAAAATTTATTCAACTAGATAAATAAATCAATAAATATAAATACAAGTTAACGAATGAAACACATTTTATGAAATATAAATTCCTATTTACTGTTGTAAATGAAATAATCCTTATTTTCTTTCTATACCTGCCGATGATGAAATATAATGTGTACAAAAATACAGGGTGTTTCATATTGAATGGGAATGAAAATTGAATTGTTTCATATTGAATGGGAATGAAAAGAAAACATGATTGTGAACGTGGTAATTAATATAGTTAGAAAATTCACATTTACCTCAAAACTACATTTATTCAAGTTTCTTCAGGTGTTCAATTTGTGTTCCTCCGGTGACACGACAAATGTCTACACGGTAATCAAGCTCCTGACACACTTGTGATAGCATATCCCCTGTGATGGAGTTCAACACTGCAGTTATCCGCTGCTTCAGTTCCTCTAAGTCCTGAGGAAGTGGACACACAAACACCTTGTCTTTAACGAAACCCCACAGAAAAAAATCACAGGGCGTTAGATCTGGTGATCTCAGCGGCCAATGAAGACATGTAAAATCCTGTGGCTCAGCACGGCCAATCCAGCGATGGGGTAGACGTTCGTTCAGGAACTCACGAACGTTTTTATTCCAATGTGGGGGAGCACCATCTTGCTACAAAATGAAATCAGGAACAGCTTCCTCCAGCTTTAGGAGCAACCACTCAGAGAGCATGTCTTGGTAAATGTCCCCATTAATCGATTTTTCAGCAAAGAAAAATTGACCAAAAACACAACTGTTTGATAAAGCGCAGAAAACGTTCACCTTGGGAGAATCACGCTGATGTTCTAATGTTACATGGACATTTTCCGTGCCCCCAAATCGCAAATTATGGCGATTAAATTTGCTACATAAGTGGAACGTGGCTTCATCGGTAAACACCAGTGTGTTCTCGAAACCATTCACGTCGAGCTTTTCTTGAAATTTCACACAGAAATTCTTACGCAACGGTTTGTCAGTAGGTTTTAAAGCCTGGACCATCTGATATCTGTACGGCTTAAATTGGAGACGCTTCCGTAAAACACGAAACACCGTTATGTGAGGGACAGCCAGTTCTGCACCTCGCGTTGATTTTGAGGGACTCCGTAAAAACGAATCACCAATTCTTTCAACCACTTCGGGTTTTGTTTCTTTTCGTCCTGGGCTTTTGTTCTTGCGTAAGCAGCCGGTATCCTGGAACTGCTTCACCCACCTGCTTATGTTATGTCGATGCGGTGGTTCTTTATGAATTTTCGTGCGAAAATGTCTTTGCACAACAGTTACCGAGGAGGTTTTAGCATATTCGAAAACGCAGTATGCTTTCTACTGCATGGACGACATTTTGTTTAGCAGCGCCTCTAGCGGCGATTCGTCATTCGATAATTTTTCCCTGTTGCCAAATAAAACTTGTATAATTGTACTTGCAGAATAAATTTGTTTCGGCTAAATAAATCCATTACGGCAGTCACACTGCGCTATTCTTTATGTCCAATTCAATATGAAACACCCTGTATTTAGAACAAAAAATAAAAGAAATCCCAAGGAAATTTTTTAAGAAAAGAACTTTCATTCTACATGCGTATACTAGCACTGATTCTCTTAAAATTAAACTAAATTTACTTGCAAAGTTCAGAAGAGAAATCAAGACAAGATCGCTATGTTCTCATTACAGTTAGAATCTCAAAATACTCCACAAATGCGCAAACCTGGTGAACACTAAAAATGGCTGAAGGAAATTTATTCCAAGAATCAGTAAAGAAGTATAATATTTATGTGGACTAATTTATTTTTGTAATAATCTTAACAAATTGAATAAATTTACATTACTGCTAAAAGGAACATATGTGTCCCTAGCCAATCGCCACTGAGCTGAGCTTCGTGTTTAGATAAACATTACATTAAGTTTCAATTTTACTTGAATTGAATAATTATTTGATATTTTTGTGATATTAAAAATTATTACGCCTTTGCTTTTAAATCTACATATAGTTTTGGAAACTATATCATAAAACACTCTTCAAAATTTGAAAAGTTTTTTTTAGATACATATTTCTTTGATTGTATAACACAAATTTTAAAAAAATATTATATTTCAGAAAAATCTAATTTCTATTTATGTTATTTTTAGCAATGGCCACAGTACATCGTAAGTATGGATTTAAAATTTAGAAAATAGCTGTAAATTTTATATTAAATCAAATTTACAGTTACGTCTTACTTAGTGAAAATGTCTTGTTTCGTATCTTTCCGATATATTTTTGTTATTGTCACAATTTATTTCATTATATAACTAAAATGAGTTGTATAATTCTTTGAAAAAACTTTAAAAGCTCTCCACTTTTAAACAAAATAAATTAAATCGTTTAATCTTCTTTTATATATATGTAATATCAATCAAATTTCAATTTATGTTTAGGATTTACATAATAACTTATGATACATCAACAAAACAAAAAAAAATGATTAGATAGATTTAGTTTAAGATATTGTACTCGTGATTTTAGAGAAACAATTAAACATGCTTGAAATCGAAACAAATTAGATTCTTAAATAAAAATCAATTAATAGAACTGTTTTGAAAAGTTATGATTTAATGCAGTGTTTCTTTCGAAATGTTTGCTACAATAAAAGTACTAGTTTATTGGTGAGGGACGATTTAAAAGTATTTTGTGTAAAAAATATTTCATTATACTAGGAATTTTCAATGTATATAATTGTTTCATTTTGATCAAACCATGTTTTGTTCCTTAAATAAATTTTGCACTGCAGTTTTGATGTGTAAGATAATTCATATACTACCTTAATAAAACCTCAAAATCTGCTTATTTTTCTTTTCAATTAAAGGTATATTTTTTCTCTAAATGAATGCATATTATTTTGTTGGAAGTAGAAATTATTCAGAAATTTGAAGAACTTAATAAATATTGTTTTATTGCTTTTGCAGATCACGTAGTTGAGGGTAAGAATGCTTACAATGGTCTTATAACATTGTAGTTATGTGTGTTTAATATTGGTATCCAATTTATTTTTAGACATATACATTAAGGTTTAAGTATACAGTTCCAAGTTGACATGTTCCTAATTTATAAAATGTTCATTATTAACAGTTCCATGAAAGCTTCGGAGAAAGCAAAATTTTTAACAAAATCATCTGAGAAAAATATAAAGAGTATCAGAAAAACTACGACACAGAATGTGTACGTATTAACAGGTCAATTGAAAAGTCCCCGGCCTACCATAGTAAAACACATTTTTTTTTGGCAAAATTAGTTTTTTTTGTTCAACATAATTCCCTTCAAGGGTGATCCACTGATTATAGCGACCCTCCAACTTTTCGATACCATTTTTGAAGTACGATTTGTCCTTTGCTTCAAAATAAGCCTCAGTTCCGGCGATCACCTCTTCATTCGACGAAAATTACTTCCCAGCCAGCATTCTTTTGATATCTGAGAACAGGAAATAGTCGCTGGGGGCCAGAATATTTGATAATTTGGAGAATACGGTGGATGAGGAAGCAATTCGAAGCCCAATTCATGGATTTTTGCCATCGTTTTCACTGACTTGTGACACGGTGCATTGTCTTGGTGAAGCAGCACTTTCTCTTTCTTCAAATGTTGCCGTTTTTCGGTGATTTCGTCCTTCAAACGGCTCAATAACGCTATGTAATAGTCGCTGTTGATGGTCCTTCCTTTTTCAAGGTAGTCAAAGAAAATTATTCCATGCGCATCCCAAAATACAGACGCCATAACCTTGCCAGCCGACTGTTGCGTTTCCCCACGCTTTGGAGCGGGTTCATCGTGTGCAGTCCACTCAGATGACTGTCGATTGGACTTCGGAGTGAAAGGATGGAGCCATGTTTCAGTCATTGTCACATATCGACGCACAAACTCGGGTTTATTACGCTTGATCATCTTCAAACACTGCTCCGAATCATCAACTCGTCGTTGTTTTTTGGTCAAAAGTGAGCTCGCGCGGCACCCACTTTGCACAGAGCTTTCTCTTGCCCAAATATTCATGAATGATATGATGTACACGTTCAGTTGATATCTTTAGAGTGTCTGCTATTTCATTCAATTTCAATTGACGGTCATTCAAAATCATTTTGTGGATTTTTTTAATGTTTTCGTCGGTAACAACCTCTTTTGAGTGTCCACCGTCTTCGGTGCTCATTTCACCTCGTCTAAACTTAGCATACCAATCCTTGATGGTTGATTTTCCTGGGGCAGTGTCCGGAAACTCGGCATCAAGCCAAGTTTTTGCTTCCACTGTATTTTTTCCCTTCAAAAAGCAATATTTTATCAACACGCGAAATTCTTTTTTATCCATTTTTTCACAATAACAAAAGTTGCTTCACTCAAAATGCTATAATTCACAAACAAATGATCCGACAGCTGTCAAATTTATACTCGCATCTTTTGAGCGTTAGGGCTAACTAAAAAACATATGGATTTAATTCTAGTAGCTCCATATATGTGTCAGGCCGGGGACTTTCCAATTGACCTGTTATATAATTCATAATTTCATTCAAACTGTCGGTCATACTGTCGTCAGAATGCAATTCAAAATTATAAAAACTATTTATGCGTATTTCTCAGATGAAGTATCGAATGTTTTTACATAATTTTTTTACTAGCACTAACGTTCTAAATATAAGTTTTCAAAGTTATTACTATAAATAATAAAATATTGTTCTTATATATGTTTTTTTTATTGTCATACATATATCGTTTGATATGAAATTTCAATTTATTTTTAAGTTTTTAAGATATCAAAGCCTTTTCTTAAAAAATTAATTTGGTGTAAAGTTTATTTGACCGTGTTATAAATAATTTGTTTTTTTTTTTTTTTTATTTAGGTTTAAGAAATAAGGATTTTCTTAAGTTTATCACATTTCCAATCAGCTTCTAGTTATCTAGAGTTAGCAGAAGTTAACACGTTAACTTCTAATTAGTCGATAACAAACTCGAACTGAATTTGTGTATTTGTCAAAAAATAAATTATTATTTTATTTTTGTTATTCTCCAGCCCCCCCTTCTTCAGTTTTTCCCAAAAGAAAGCTACTCGTCGTAAATTCACAATAACTTTCTGGAATAGAGTACCAGAAAAATTTAACAGTCATGATTTTCTTTTTGCGTAAAAGCATTCAATTAAGTAATGGTACTTGATGGGTATTAAAAAATATGCATGCTATGGAACATGCTTACAAATATTCGATTCTCGATTAAAGTATCATTCGAAATGTATCTTGAAATAAACGATAAATATCATAAAGCTATCAAAAATACGTTTTTTTAAAAGCGCTTTAAGGTATCCGCTTATCTTCGAAGAGGATTTTTTTAAATAATTGAAAAAATAACTTTTTATAAGTATTATAATATGAGATATGATTAAAAACTCAAAA
The DNA here is from genome assembly GCA_019974015.1 of Nephila pilipes. NCBI lineage: Eukaryota > Metazoa > Arthropoda > Arachnida > Araneae > Nephilidae > Nephila > Nephila pilipes. Next base: position 67,696 of record BMAW01098582.1, on the reverse strand, counting down.
TACAATGTGAAACTTGCATAAATTCAAAAATACATAAAAATAGCAATAAAAGGGCACTTGCGCAAAACCACAAAACTGAAATTTAAATAGAGATATTTCAATTCTGTAAATTTTATTATGTTGAATTGAATCTAATTTAGGATTTGTGCCTCTCTCATAATTATAACCCTGAAAATTAATTTTCATAGGATAGCATACAGAAAAACCGTTTAAATTTGTGATAAGTTATGACTTTTATCATCAATAAAATGCAAAGTAATCGCATTATAAGGGAGGTTCAAGTCCTGAACTCACTTTCAAAGAGTATACCATGAAAGTTTCATAACATTATATACAAAACTTTTTTCAATATGATGTTTTGTGCTGAAGCAAAATATGAAAATCTTGATTTTGAGAACAAGCTGAAAATATATTTCAACACAGAAACTTACGTAATTAAAAAAACATTTAATATTAAAAGGCCCCTGATTTGTAAAGTTCACTATCTGTATTACTTAAATAAGTTACTTTTTTTCCCCCTGATGGCCTTTAAAACTTTCCTACGCTTGCATTTAACAGGTGTTGTATAACGCATCAATTCCCTGATTCGATTGTAATCAATTTTTTGTATCCCTTTACAGTGAAGTAACCCGAATTTTCAATGTTCAGCTTATTTAAGTCTTTTAAGCAGCCTTGATGTACTTCGTTAAATTGTATAATTGCATCATATGCACCCAATCCCACAGTTTTCATACAAACAAAAACTTCCTTTAGTCTTTATCATATTACAACATTAAAAAATATTCATTTGCATTTTGGGTCTAGGGAAATTCATGTTGCATGTTGGAAGATATTTTGATGGCGATATTACGTAAAATATCAATGAAAAACAAACATTAAAGTTCCGTTTCCGGTAGCACAATACTACTTCGAGTTCCAAAATTTGACACAGACTATTATTAAAATGCTTATAACTTAAGTTCTATGTAAGATAGAAACAAAATTGAAACTGTTCGAGAAAGCTAAGAAATTTGGATTTAATAATAGACCGTAAATTACAAATCGACTTTTTGACTGAAAATCGCGTTTTAAAGGTAGGCGGATACCTTAAAACGCGCGAAAGATATTTTATATCTTCGATCATAGATGTGGAATCTCGAAGATAAATTTTTCAAAGAAAACACTCACTTAAATTCCAAAGAAATGTGTTATTGCAAACCACTTCTGCCACCTCACTACGTATTTCGTAAAATCATTTAGAAAATATAGAAAGTACACATATTGCAAATAATAGTACTGAGGTTTACGAAGCCTAAGGAATTTTACTACAAATGAATCTTATTAAAATGCAAAAATGATAATAATTTGTTTTTTCTTTTATTGACCGATTTTTTTTTCAGTTACCACGTTCTACTTAAATATTTAGTAAAATAACAAAGGCTGCACAATATATTGAGTCTATGATATTCATAAAAGTTAGTATTGATTAGTTAACAAAACGGAAACTTTAAATAGACAACAAAAATATTTGACGATTGCTTGAATAGCAAACACTGGGGAAAATACGACATTTTATATTTAATTACAAACATTTACTAGTGTATTGAACTGCTGTATTATAATAATTTTGAAATTATGTGGAACTCATGAAAACTGCCTTTTCAATGGTGAGAACTTGTAGTTATCATACTTTATTTTATATTGCGTGAATTAATTTGTGTTTTAATCAATAATTGTTGTACTATACCACCATAAGACTGCATTACGGTTGTTATACGATTGTATTGCTTCAGTAGAGCATTTTAATTTTTTTGCGGCAAACTTGTAGTATATACATATCTTGATACATAGCTTGGAGATCAAGAAAAATTAACTGGGTGCCACATAAAATTTATAATAAATTTATAGATTATCTTGGAAAAAAATGAACCGAAGATAATTTAAACTCCTTCCAATAACTAATCCAATCACATACTGAGGAGACTAATTCGCCTGTAATATTTGTACAGAAATTTACTTGTAATTATATCAAGAACTTAATTAAATGTGTCCTTTTGTGCTAAAGTTAATCTTTAATGAAGCATATACTTTGCACAGTATACTTATATACTTTTACTATATACTTTTTCAGTAATACTAGGGTATTTGCTATTCATTTACGAAAGCGATTTTTCTTCTGAAGTTTGTATCAATATGTTCAACGGCTAAAAGACAGAATAATTTGCTAAAAAGTAATTGAAATGAAGTGATGAAGAACAAACGAATAAGTAATAAATTTTACACATGAATAATTACTTTTATTTATTATGAATTGTACTAATAATGCTTTTTTCTCAAAATCACTTTTTGTTGTATATTTTGAAAACTTCAAAAATGGTAACTCAAAATAATAACATAATCTTTCTTTAATACTTGGTACTATTTTTCCTTATAATGTTTTAAGAACACGATAAGAATGATGTTCACAATAAGAATTTTTTTTAAAATTATAATCTAGTATTTTTATAAAAATGTGTTATAAAATATAGCAAATTTCCTTCTAGGGTTCTTTGAATACCTCTGAAATTTGTATTTATTTAATTAGCCAAAAGATTTCAATTCATGCTCCAGATACATGCACCAGGACTATTTTTATACTAAATTTACACAAACTAGGTCAATATATTTTCATATAGCACTTTCAAAATTTTTCTAAATTTTCCACAAAATTCTCTTTATATATAAATTTGTTAATATCCAGAAACTTAAATATTTAATTGCAAATATAAGATTAACATAGCTTATTTATATAGAAACTGAATTTATAAAAGGGACATAAATTTTTCTCTAAATGATGTTTTTTTAAAAAAATACTCCGAACGTATTCGTGTACTTTAAAGATATTTATAAAATTATTGATTGATTTCAATAATCAATGAATATTATTTAAGAGAATAATTTGTGAATTAATACTGAATTTAATATAATGTTGTATTTTCATTAAATATTTATTATCTCTATACACTTAAGTATATGAAATAGTTATTTCCAATGTATTAAATGTATAAAACATTTTAAAGCATCATCTGATTGATGCAGCGGATTACAAATTTTACGCTGCTAAATACCCCTTTTCTCTTTCCCCCGCAAAAGATACTTTTCCGTAAAAGATACTTTAAACTTCTGGAGTTGTCGTAGAAGACAATCGCTACATTCCTTCCCTCCACTATTATCGAGATGATACGAAGAGAAACATGGGTATTTTGTTGGGAAGGTCGCTTTTTTTTTTTCAGGCATTACGGCAATTGATATACATCCCTTCCCTGTTGAATTGAGTTTTGCTTAGGACAGTTTCCATTTGAGTCATCGGCTGCCACGTGTTAAGTAGCGGGTCTCTTCGACACGTGTGCCAGAGCCAGGATATCACTAGTCGTGATTTATGTGCTGTTGTATTAATTAGACATAACAAAGACAAGTGTTTTGCGTCGGGGCAAATATAATCAGTAGTTATAGGTGGTGCTGCCATCTAGTGTTCAAGTCCGGGTCACTATTTCGGCGGCTGTTTTTTCTTTCTTTCTGAAACTCTGGGAGATGTTTTTCTACCTCGTGCCCTGTGGGGAGGGAGAGAGTAGTTGTTGGCTTGAATGCCGCTGCTGTTTCGAACCCTGATCCAATGGGTCCGATAGAAAGTTGATCGGCCGCTTTCTGCTGCGTTTCTACCAAATAAGCTGAAAAGAAGTCTCATCTGGCTAGTTAGTAAGCCGTTTTAACTTGTGGCGTTGTTGTAGAAGAGAGTCTCTATACTTCTATTCTATTCTATGGTATGAAAATGAGTTTTTCACTTGAGAAAAATTGGTACCTGTCCTGACAATAGCCTGCGCTTTTTCGGATTGCAAGCCATTAATGTAGAGAAGCAGTACGAAGAAAATTTCAATGTACTATCTTTATTATTGTTTTGACTATAAAACTGTGTGACATTTTATACAATATCACCGTTAAACTAACTTAAAGTTTCTACATATAGTTCGAAAATCCAATGCTATACATTTATTAAAATATAGTATATCGTCAAATATGGTTTAAATCTATCTTAAGTTCTATTCTTCCAGGCATGATAATATTTTTCTCAAATTTGAGCAAATCCTTCTAGAACTCTATTTAGACTTTTATTTATTTCTAAACTAAGGTTGGAAATAAAATTTTAAGTTTTGTTTAACATTAATTTATCTCTTATCGTAAGAGACCCTACAACGATGAAATTCCTACAGAACAAATCAAGATGAAGTATCAAGAGAAAAATACTCAAAACTGTAAATGAATTTTTTCTACGTAAAGTTTTTGGAAACCAAATACTGTACAAATTAGAATTAGAGTAGGACGAAGGACACAAAAAAGATTATGTGCTCAGAATTTCTTAGCGATTCGAATGAAAATAAATTACTTGTCTTTGAAATTGTTTCCTTGATGCAAGCTAAATTGTATAGTATCAATCAATAATTTAAAAAAAAAGGAACACAGTAACACACTATTATTAAAACTAAACCGCATTAAATTGCATTAATTGTCAACTTTTACTTCTCTGCCCCAATTCATTCAGAAAGCGTAGAAAACGTAATACCTTTCAGCCAAGTTTTAAATTGTAAGTATTTTTGTGCCAACCACTTTTTTAATTATAAATGTTTCGTTAATTTTAATGTCCATAAATTTCCCCCCTGCATTTTTAATTCTCGATTGCCATTACTGATTGAAAATTCTTTTTGATTGGAACAGAGAAATGATAAATTTCAAAATCATTTCATATTTGGTTTTATTTTCGTCCTGCATCTTTACATACTTCAGAAAAGTAATAAGTATTTATTTCTTTTCAGATGATGACAAAGACGGTGGAGGAAGTAAGTTTATTTTTTTTTAATATTCACATATATATATATAAAAATGTAAAGTTGTTTTTTCATTTATATAATAACTTAACATAATTAACAATTAGTTCTTAACAAATAAATATAATAAGGATTCTTATTGAAGATATAAAAGAAAATGACTTGTTCATGTTTCAATATTAGTTTGAAGAAATGATGAAAGAATCAAATGAAATAAATTTATTTTGCGTAATTCAAATAATGTGTCTGATTTACAACATAATTCGATCAGAACAATAAATCGCTTATATTACAGTTGAATTTAATATTAATGTATATTAAAACCAATAATTTAAATAAAAGTAACTAACTATTTTAAAGATCAAACGAAAGTCTAATAGTATTAATTACATTACATTCTTTTATTTTTTGCATAAGTACACACAGAAAAGTTATTACTTTTTATAGTTATTAAAAATCGAAATGAGACGGTTGTTCATTTTTTATTATAAGGAGATTCATTATATTTCTGAATATCACATTTTTTAATAAAAAACATCTCGGAAGAGGAAATTGATAAAATATAAAGAAAAACTGTCTCAGCGAAATATTTTCCTAAATAGTTATTTAACATGTTATGTGAAAACTATTTGTTATACCATGCCAATTTATTCATTCAATTCTGAATATTATATTATTTTATTCCAAATACGTTAAAACTTTCTTTCCAATCAACACTTGGTGAATTATTATGAAAACTTCAGTTCTGTTCCTTATGATGAAAAGTTCTGAGGGTTGTCCTAAAACAATTGCTTTCCTTTATTAAAAAAAAAAATGTTATACTTATTTTCAGCCCTTTTTGATAACGTGGCATCAGTATTCAACAGTGTTTTTGGTTGAGATCAATTTAATGTCCAGAGATGGAGAATACTTGAAATTAATCTGAGAAATTCTTCATGTACAATATCGTCAGAGTTAATTGAAAAAATTGAGAAATAAAAACAATTACATGCATTTGACTCCAATCTATTTTTTTTCTTTGAAAATTTATTCGTGTTATCACATTTAGAACATCTATTTTATACAATTTATAAATGAATGCTTAATTATTATTGATTAAATTATTAATTTGTATGACAATAATAATGTTAATTATGATCCTGGGTATTTAATGATTAAAATTAAATTAATATATTGGGAGATATCTTTATTTAAACTTTTCTGCTATTTTTGGGTAATAATTTATTCACGCGAATTAAGAAGGTTTTGTATTTTTTGCCCAATGATTAAAAAAATTAAGTTACAGGAATTAATCGCATTCTCATATACAAATAGTGCAATTTCAAATAATTATATATTCAGAAATATAGAGATGCAACTTAATATAAATTTATAAATACATATAATTATATTACAAATAACATAAATTATTTGCATCAAACGCTGATTATTAGGAAACATTTTAATTAAATTTTTGTTTTAATTTTTTGAAAATATTTTTCAGCATTGTCTGGATTTAAAAAAATAAAAGTCTTGTATTACGTCTTATTATAACAAATAGATTAGAAATAACAAATGAACATTAGATTGCATCGAAATTTAATGAAAAGACCAATCCCAATTAAAAGGAGATATGACTGCTCTCTGTGTTTAGCACTATAAGTTAGCTATGAGACATGAATTATTTTTTTGTATAAAACGAAATATATTTATAATTAATATTAAACCCAGATCTTTTAAGTTCAAACATATAAAAGAAAATATTGTGATGTCAGTAACTTTATCATTAATAGATTTACTACATATATATAATGATAAATGTGATGAAAATCTGGTTATTTTGCATAAACACTTGTGATTATTCATGAACAACACTAAATTTGGTATATGTGATTAATTAGTGAATATTTATCAAATTAATCGGTTCGTTTACATATCGTCACAACTTAACGGCGAATGTGATAAAAGTCCATTAATTTCATCAAAATACGTCCAGTTTGCTCAGCTACTTGATTTCTATTATAGTATCGTTCATTGCTAGGAAATGGATGAAAACTCTAGTTAGTTGCTTTAGTGTATACGCATGCACTGACCTTATAAGGCCGTATTTTAGTAGTATTTCGAATCTCACACCAGCGAGATGTTTTTTGCTACATTCTCGTATTTTACAAAATTTGGAGCTTTTTAATTCTAAGTTAGTTAATATTATGAACATTAAGAAAGTCCGCTGTAGTTTTCTGAAGAAGGAAAGGTATGATGACTTGTTACAAAAAGTTAGTAATAGTAAAAAAAATAGCTGGAAAAATCCGGAAGATTATCAAACTCAGTAAGATGAGACATTATGAAAGTTGGTAATGTTGACAAACTTATGTTTCCCGTACGTAAAAAAGAGTTCCAAAGTTAAATTTTGAATATACTTTGAGAAACCTTTTACCATAATTCATGAGACACTTATAAATGGTCACTGTGGTTAAACAAGATGTTAAAAGAGCTTCAAAAAAGTACAAAAGTATTACTATTAGATACCCAAAAAAGAACTTATTATTAGGCTAATGGTCATTCAAGAGATGAGCTTGAGATGCCAGGTAAACCTAATTGACACGAAGTTATAACTAGATAATGACTTTAAACTTATATTTTTCTATCAAAACCTTTTGACTAAGTTCGTTCAGTTGCGTGCCTTAATATATACTACAAGATGTTACATATCACCTAATTGATGTTTTTGCTATATTTAGAGCTCTCAGTGTACTGCAAAATAGCAAAGGCTCTGAGTTCAATAACTAAAATCGTAGAAGGTAGTGTAATGTGACAAAAACTGAATATTGGTCACGGAAAACATAGATACAGAGAAATTCAAGGTTCGGTTGAAAGTGTAATTCAAGATATAGACTAAATGCTTTATTCCTGATTGAAAAACAATCAAATAGTAAATGTTCCATAGTGAACTGTTGAAAAGTAGGGAATTTTTCTCATGTAGGCATCAAGTATATTCCTTATGAAGCATTGTATCGGACTCATGTAAAAGTAGGTTTGGAAACATCTTCATACTGGAATGACCCTATTGAACATATTAGAACCGAACAAGAGCTTCAGACTTTCACCAAGACAGATAATAATGCTTCCGAAAACACCAATATCAAAATAGAAGATTCCTTGATGTGGCAATAACTATACATCGATAAATGACCCTCCTCCTGAAGTTAATTTTCAGACTCAGAAAGAGGATGAAACAATGGTCACTTCAATCCAGACATTAGACAAGAACAAGTAAGAAAACTGTATTAAGTGGTAAAAATGGTTTAGAATCACATGAAAACAAATTATTGAAAATTTCAAATCTTACATTTCTTTCTGGTAAAGTTGATATTACAGAGAAACAACGAGCTTTCAGATGTTGACGAAGCAAGAAGCGATAAACAAAATTTATTAGTGGTGATATTAGAAGCTCAAAATGAAAACTTTTACCAATTAGGAACAAGGTAGAATTTACAGTTGCATTTTATAAATCAGTTCCCAATTTGTTAAGAACAATTTATTTTGTTCACATTAATATTTTTGTTCTGATCATTAGAAAAAAAAAAACCGCACCTGCTTAAAAATATGCTTAATTATTGCTTTCATAACACAATTTTGATCACGTTTCCAAAATCTGCACTTGTGGGTTTTCTAAATCTTATTTTGCAAATAATTCGTTCCTTTTTTTGTAAAGAATTAAATTTTTTAGCCAATATTTTGATTTTTATGATTACTTTAAACAGTAATAAAGTATTTTGCTCTTTGAATAACATCTAGAAATTATCATTCAATGTAAGAAATAGATTCTGTCTCATTCAGCTACTACGTTGCTTTGATGCTTGAATAGTATGGAATTTAATTACAGCTTTGGAAAAAAAAAGCTTTTTCTTCCGAAATTTTGAGAGTTTTCCTCAACATATATTACACTATAGTTATATCTGAGCATTTGGCATTAAAAATATAGCTCTTCTTTGTCAAGTGAATGGAAAAAAAGGATATGAAACTTTAAAGAATTTTCTTCAAAACGTAGAACTGGATGTCACGTTAACTTTAGAATCGTAATCCATCTTATAATTTACTGACTGGCCTGAACTCTTCGACCTAGTCCCTAAGACAAATCTGTAGCAATAAAACAGCATTAGCTAACACTGTTAAAAAATAAGCTGATCAAATGCTTTTGTGATGGACATCCTTAACTTTAGAGGAAAAAAATGCCAATGAAAAGTTTCCGGCTTTCAGATAAGTAAATATGTAATGAAAGCTATTCTATTACATCACTTCAGCTTCTTAAGAGAAAAAAAACTTTCAATCGTTAAAAAAACTTGTAATTCAGTCGATGAAAAATCAGTATCGTCATTTATATATTATTATTCAGGCTATTTTAGATAAGTTTTTTTAGTATAATTTTTTTTATCAAAAATGTTTTGAAAGAATATATTAAGCTTATTTCAATAGAATTTAATCGGGATTATTTCATTTCCAATCAATTAAATCCTAGTTTCAATTAGACTACAGTAGCCGAAGAAATCAATGAATATTTTGCAATCGAGAAGTTTTCACAAGGTATTGTCAGTTTGTTTGACTTTATTCGATTAACATTCTAATCTCCAAGCCCTAGATTTTGAGCTTACTAGCAACCGATGAATATGGATATGAAAGAAAAAGTAAATTAAAAAAACTCAAAATCGAAAGTTTATGCAAAGTTTCATCAATAACAGATTATGTTCAGTTTTAACATCGAAATTATTATTAATTTACTCAATTAAATATTAGAATAAAGTAATCGATGAAATATCTAGAAATGGACGATAGTAAACTTTTCTGATAATAAAACTAAATGAAACGATGAATTATTAAATTGAATATATTTAAACTACATGTAATTAAAATTAAAGCAAACTATAAATTATTAATTTGATTATTATATCAGCTACATGCAATAAAAATTAAAGCAAATGATAAATTATTAAGTTGAATATATTTAAGCTAAATGAAATTGAAATTGAAGCGAACGATAAAAAATTGAAAAGTGATCTGGTACGCCAAAAGTGATCCACCTAAAGCAATAGCCCCTCAGGCGGCTAAAAAAAGTTGAAACGTAAAGGAATCAAGAAATCGTATTTTTCATCATTTTATATTCATAGAAATTTACCATATTTCAACGTGTGAGAGGATATTTCAACAAGTAACCGTGTTTGAAGACAAATGGCACTTCTAACGCAAGTTGGTGTAACCATCATTTGGTGTTGTCTTCTAAACGGTACCTAAACAAATTTGACATTGATTCAGGGATTAGTTTTTATTTAATAGCCATTTTTCAGTAAGTCATGTAAATGCGGTTTTCCATAATAATATGGAAAAAGTGCAGTATCTTTCAGTGATTCGCTTTTTGCTTTTAAATTGGTAAATGTGTAAGGAGATAAAAGAGAAGTTGGATACAGTTTAAGGGGACACTTCGCAATCTATAGCTACAGTTAGATATCGGTTCAAGGAATTTAAACGCTTCCTACATCCGTTTTTGATGACGAGCACCCAGATGACGTAATGACCGAGGAAATCATTAAAAAAAATCTCTTCACGATTCACGTTGATCGGTGAATGAAAGTGCGCGAAATGCCAGAAGCTACCGGTGCATCGACGTTGTTGGTAACTAATACTTTAATTGATAAACTGGGGATGAAAAAATTATCAGTCTGACGTGTGCCACGATTAATTACGATGATTATGAGTGTGTCTTTCAACTACTTTGAAACTTTGTTTGGATCTGAAGAACTTTTTTGCGTCGAGGTGTCTACGTTGATCAAATCTGAATTTATTCATATGCAGCAAAAACCAAGCAACAATCAAAACAGGGGGTTAATCGTACGTCTGGTGAATCTGTTACAATGAAGGCGAAGACTGTCGCAACATTCAGAAAAGCTGTAGCGAAGTTTTTAGGGATACGGAAAGCGTGATAACCATGGAAAAAGAAAAAAAAAAAAGAAGAGATAATTACTGGATTCCTTTGTTAATAAATTGAAGGAGATTCTGTCCATTTACCGATGAAGAAAGTATTGTTTCTCCGTGACATTCATGCGAAGTTATTTCTCCAGAGTGCTCAATACAATACGTCTCCGTATCATATATTCTCAACTAACTACAACCGAAGTTATTACCGCTGAACTACTTAAATTGTATTGTGAATTGCTGCCCCTCTCCGTATTTGTCCTATCTGACTCCCAAAAATTTCTTCTTCTCTTAAATAGGAAGAAAGGGCTCTCAGGAAAAAATTTATCTCAAATGATGTCATGAAGACAGAGTGGTATTTAGGAGAACTCGACAGTTTTCTATTTTTGTAGGAGTTGAAAATGACAGGAATGTTGGGAAAAGTGTATATTCCCAATAAAAAAACTATGCCGAAAAATAAATAATTTGTTTTTGAAAAAAAAAAAAAAAAATGCGGAAAATATTTAATAAAAAACACGAACACTTTTTCAAACACCTTCGAGTAAGGATTTTTTTTTTTTGGAAAAAAAGTGTTCACCAAAAATTGTTTTATTTTAAGATAAGAAAAACATGTTTTTATTCATCGTAGAAAACAATGAATTTTTTATATAACTATTGTCTGATACACGGCTGCTAAATGTCGGCATAAGACTTACGTTGTCGCAAGTTATGAAGATCTGTGTTTCGACGACTTGAGTAATTCTATTTATAACACTTTCCATGAATAAGAAATCCTCCCAGTTTTAGACCCCAATTTTGATTAAAAAGGAGTTTTTATATTCATAAAATGCGATATGTTTAAACACAACAGTTTATATAAAGAAGAAAATTATTTGGCAATATATGTAATATCACTTAATATTTTCAGATGAAATATATTATTTAAGGTATATAATATATATTAAGGTATATAATATTATATTAAGGTAATTATATAATTATACTACCTCAAAAATATATAATTATAATTATTTTTATATTACAGAATATGAAATATATAAAAATTACTTTCACACACACACACACACACACACACACAC
>BMAW01098582.1:42052-52836 GCA_019974015.1 Nephila pilipes | reverse complement strand
TTATGTACAGAGAAATTTTTTTAAGAAATTGATTTGATTTGATCGATTTAAACCTTTTTAAAATGTGACAATTTTATTTGATTCGAAATTAATAAATTAATTTATACCTTCTCAGAATTTTTCTACCCTATATTGGTATTTCAAAAGTCCAATTAGTATTCGCATACTTGCAGAAAAAGGATGGTGAGTGAGTAAGTGAATGCAAAGTTTATTGGCGCAAGAGCCAGGTATGTCTATGCTGCGCCAAAAAAGATTTAACTGGAGTCTAGACGTGAAGAAATTAAGGAAAAATCGGTTGATAAGGAGAAGGGTCGAAAATAGAAAAGGATCACTAGAGTAACGGGGGAGCGTCACCCGACAGTACCAAAGACAGTACACCCCATAGGAAAGAAAAAGATCACTAGGGTGCCTCGCGGTCGTGATGCCCTCACTTACCTGAAGAAGACAAGTCCCTGAGGTCCCCTGATACAATCCCCAGGGGCAGGGTGCCTGGCTATACCCCCAGACGCTGGGTACCCATTTTAGTCGCCTCTTACGACATGCATAACCTACAGTGGGACTATTCTGTCATTCCCGGTCACCACACGGGTCCAGAAAAAATTGGACCACATCCTTTAATAGTGAGTACCAAATAAGTTTAACATTACATAGAAATAAAGCAATTAAATTGAAAAATTTAATTTATATTTTCAACATTAATAATCTAATTTCAATAAATTAAATGAATTTATTAAATTAAATTAACGAATTCATAAGAAAATTAATGTTTATGATTTATTAATTTATATATATATATATATATATATATATATATATATATAATTTTTACATTTATTTTTTTTACAAGTTAAAACTGGATAGAATTTAATCATTTTGTAGTATTGATATAAATATTGATTTAAAGTTTTTCACATTGTATTTTCTATTCAGCAATTTTTAAAAGAACAATAATTGCTGCTTCTATCACTTGTAACCGTTGCTACCAGTAATATTGTGCTGGGTTGGGGAGGTTACATTAAATGACAGAGAGCCTAGAGATTACTTTTTACACTATTTTATTGTAGTTCATTTAAATATTAAAGATAATACATTTATTAGACAAAGTGCTTATTACACTTACATTTGCCTTGCAAATATGACGTTTGACAAAAAAAGTAGTATACTGTTTTCGGATCCTGTTTTAAAGAACAATAATCCAGCAAGGAAGAGAGGGAGAGAGGTGCCTTTCTACCAGATTTACTTATAATATCTATTCTTTAATATTACGAAAGCAAACTTTTGCATTACTTTACAAAATATGTAAAGGCTTCCAAACAGCACATACTTTCACTAACCCGCTTTAGCGATCAGTACAAATTACATTTAAACAAGGAAATCTCGTCTTACGCGGTCAAGAACCAAATGTAATCTGAAATGTTTCCCATAATCCCATGTGCTCTTACTTTAGACGTGACAAGACGTCTCCTGACCGTATCCAAATAATTTATTTCCAACAGAAGCAAAATTGAACGTTTAGTAGATCTCTGATGTTCCTACTTTTCGATCAACTGCACCCAAAGAGATTCCCTTTCGGACTAGTTATTAAGGCGTTTTAACTTCATTTGTAATTGTTGAAGCTAGCCGCCACAACTTATTCTACTCCATGTTTTTTTTTTTTTTTTAGTTTTCAGTTACTTAAAAGAACAGAATATATTATACTGCTGTTAGTTTTCTTTCCATACAATTTGATGCATTCTTATTTATTTATATTAATCTCTTACCTAAATGTTTTACTAAAATAAAATAAAAATAATTTTTAAAAAGCTAAATCATTTTTTAAGGCTTTATCTGTAATTTTACGTATTATTTTGGCAGGCATAAATAATATACAATAAAATGTGCCTTAAATAACGCTTATTTTATGTAAAAATATTGGATAATTTATTTAATAGGGGGAATTAATGATTTAAACTTTAAAAAGTAGCATCTTTTGGCATTAGAAAAAAGCCTTCTGAATAATTGCAAAACTGTTTACTTAAAAAATACGAGATTTTTTTCTTCCTGATGATAGAGTGAAAGAAAGTGGGCGACAATCGAAAAAATTATTTTTATCTTTAAAACTGCTTTTTCTATTCTATTCTTTTTCTTTCTTTAAAACTGTAATTTTTAAATTAAATTATCAGTGAAAAATGGTGATACATATATATAAATATATATCATAGATTTATATGACAGAAAGTAATTCTCATCGAAACGATGACAGTAAACAGGAAAATTTTTAGTTGCAACAAAATGTTTAATTTCAATACTTAAACTACCGATTATATATTTTTTTTATTTTGACTATTATTTTAACTAATGCTTGTATTGCTTATTATAATACAAATTTTAGATATAACTTGAGAAATTTGGACTTGTGTAAAGTTTTCACACATATAGATACATACAGACTTGAAAATCACATACAATAAACAGTGATTGAAATAATACACCATAATCCTTTATATTTTACATTGACACTTTTTCACTAGTTAGTATTTGTTATATACAGTGGCTCAAACAATTGAGGATACACCTTACTTTCACTTGATAAATCCAACTTTTAATGAAAATAACACATTAACTAGAATAGAAGACGTATTTTTACTTTTACACGTAATAAAAGGGTTAATTTACAGTAAAAATAACGAAAATCAACAAAAAAATATCTAAAATTAAAAGTTTCACAAATATTTGAAGTAAACATAGGCAGATCTTTACCTCAAAAAATTAAGGATACACCAATGAAATTTTTTCGATATATTACATGCATAGACAGTTTCAGTATTTTGTTGCATGTCCTTTGGCTTTTATAATGTCCTCCAAACGTCTTGGTACCGATTCGACCAATTTTTTAGTGGTTTCTGGAGATATTTTATCCCATTCTTCTTGTAACACTTGCTTTAAATGGGCTTTGTTTCTAATCTGGTGTTTTTGGACCGATGTTTCTAGTGTGGCCCACAAATTTTCTATGACATTGATGTCAGGGGACTGTGGCGGTGTGTGCAATTGCTGTTTACAATGAAAAAGACACCACATTTTGACATTACGTGCCGTGTGTTTGGGGTCGTTGTCGTGCTGAAATATAAAATTTCCATCTAAACCCAATTTTTGTGCACTTTCTTTAAGATTGTTGCGGAGTATGTCTATATAAAGCTTATGATCCATTATACCATCTATAAAAACTAAATTTCCTACCCCATTTGCAGCCATACAACCCCAAACCATGACGGAGCCACCACCATGTTTAACTGTAGGACGTAAATTTTTTGGATCCAAAGCGGTGTTCGGCTTTCTCCTAACGGTGTGACGACCATCGCTTCCAAAAATGTTGAATTTACTTTCATCACTAAATATAACTTTCTTCCAAAAGTTTTCTGTCTTCAACTGATGAGTTTTTGCAAACTCCAAACGCTTTTTCTGATTTTGTAAGCTTATGAAAGGTTTCTTTCTAGCTACTCGACTGCTATATCCAGCATGTCTAATCACATTTCTCACAGTTTCAGCACTTACACTTCTGCAGATTATTCGAGAAGTTTCTGCAGCTAGTTTGACTGCACTCAGTTTAGGATTAATCTTGATATCTTTTAAAATTTTCCTTTTAGCTACATCACTCAGAATACTTTTCCTTCCTCTTCCACTCTTATTTTGAATTAATCCATCGCGTTTAAATTTCCCAATGATTTTCTGGACACATGAGTGACTTCTACCGACAATTTCAGCTATTTCACGATAAGATTTTCCCTTCTTAAATAACCTTAATATAAATTTTCTTACATCAATACTAGTCTCTTTCCGAGGAGCCATTTTCCATTTAAAATTACAGCTTTATATTCTCATAACCAACTTCAAAAGACAGAAATAACAGTTGAAAAAGTTTAGGATAAAATTTCCCAAACTTTAGTAACAAGCAAAAAGAAATCAAGTGGTAGTTAAACAAAAATTTCATTTGTGTATCCTCAATTTTTTGAGGTAAAAATCTGCTTATGTTTATTTGAAATGCCTCTAAAAAGTTTTATTTTAGAATTTTGTCGTTGATTTTTCTTTATTTTTACTGTTAATTAAACCTTTTGTTATGTCTAAGAATAAAAATTCGTTTGCACTTCTGGTTAAGGTGTTATTTTGATTGAAAGTTGGATTTATCAAGTAAAAGTAAGGTGTATCCTCTATTGTTTGTGCCACTGTAGCTGTAGAATAGTGTATTGCTCTTTGTGTGTACAATCATAAGAGTCAGATGGTTATAAATATGTTCACCAACTTAGCAAATCTATGTTTTGCGACAGGTTCCCTTTCAAGATTTCCCTAGGACTAATGGTGGCCCGCACGCAATTTCTTAAATTTGTTTCCAATTCAATCATTCTGTCAAAAATAACGGGATGTAAACTAACCTAGGAAGAATAAAATATTACTTTCGCTTTCTTTTTCGAGTAACTCATTGGTGATTGCATTTTTACAAGCTTTTTATTTAGCTTGTTATGCTCATATGTATACATGTCTTTCAAATTCAAAATTTGTACTCGGATTTTAACTAATATTCTATCTTCCAATCGAGCTGAAATTTTGGATACCTGTACAACTCCGATGGCTATACAATACTACGGCTTGCTCAAGCAGTGCCCGACTTTGGGAAAAGGGTAGAAGGAAGGGGAAATAGAGGGGGGGGGATCTGGAGGCCCAGCATCACACTTAAGAACAACCAATTTAATTAAAAATTTGTACTCATGCATAGCTAAAGCAATTGTTTTTTAGTCTTAAATTGCCAGAATAAAAATAATTAAATAAATAAAAGTTGAATTTTTTTTCTCAGGCTTTTGTTTAAAGATGGACTAAAAGGTATAATTTTTTTTTTTTTAAAATTTTTTGAATAATATATAATTATTTGAGCTTTGGACGTAATACTTCTTTTGATCTTATACATATGCAAGTAGCTATGATACGTAATTTATCAGTAATTAGTTAGGTATCTTAGTTAAGAGCCTCAAGATTTTAAAAAAATATATATTATTTTACTTTTAAAAATTACTTTTAGAAGCTTGATTAAAAAGAATAATATTATTTATATTTGTTTAATGATAGTCTCAACAATATGAAACATACCACCTACCTGAGAACAATCAATACATTTCATCACAAAGTTTGAATTTTCAATGAAGGATTATAATTCTATGTATTTTTAGTAACTAATCCTGTTTTCGACTTTTATTGCTACAGGGTTATTTTATCAATAATTCTAAAGGATAGATGTTCAGGCAGTTATTCCGATATCAGCTTCATTGAATTCAAACATACCTTGAAAAAGCCTTAATCAATACAAACAATTATATAACATACCATACTAAACATATTATAAGCAACGTACATATATAATTAATAACGTAAAAAGGATTAACTCGTGCTTTCCTAAGAAAACAATGGGTCTGCAGACTTGAATGTAAATAAAATATTAGATCAGTTTTTCGAAGTTACAACAGAGAAAAAAAAATAATAACTTTATTTTATGTTATTATTGATGTATTATTTTTTACCATCAATAGTTAGGCAAAAATAAACGCTTTTGATCTAAAGAAGGATTTTAAACATTCATTAAGATTTTTTTTTTCATTTTTCTAGGTCCTTTTCCATGTTTGTGCCTGCAGCCGAACTTGTAAGGACAGCTACAGTTTCAGAAAAAAATAAAAGCAAAACATAAGTAGTTTCTAAAGAGAAACGATTCTTTATGAAAATCGAAGAGATATTCTTCAGAGATTAATATTCCGCACGTGTTTTATCACGAGATTTTCCTCCACTTTCGTCTTTTCCGAAATCAGTTCCCATAAATTTTTCAACATTTCACAATCTAAGAGTCCCTTAATCTCTGGTAATCTTTTCAGATTAATATATGTGGACCACATCATGAAACAAATTCTTTTATTATTAATTCCCGGAACGGAGAGGCGAAAGAAGGTTTGTAATTTATATAGTTTTCTCTAATCCGGTTGAGTATTAAGTATATAAGCCAATGCTTTTTTTATGGCCTCGTTTTAGGTCTTAGAAACCGTCATTTTGTCAAGATGTCCCTTTGGAAACCAAGTATTCTGTTAATAGTCTCCGCACTGTTTTCGGGATGCAGAGGTCAACAATACGATTTTGGAGCAGAAATCACCCGACAATGCCGTAAGTATATCATTAACATGCATTTTTTTAATTTTCATTAAGTGATATTAAATATTTGTATTCTTAAATATTCATCGTTTTTATAACATCGTTCAAGAGTTTTATTATTATTATTAATATTTAGTAGTGTTATTATGCACTTGGAAAAATAAATATTGAGCAGCAGAACTTTTCTAAGTTGGATCCTTTTCACTAGGATTCTACGTATTGATCTGCAAGTAGATTTTTTTTTTAAAATTTGAGAATCTGTCTGCAAATTTCCATAACATTTATTTATTTCATCGGCGTATTTTCAGAAATTATCTTCTTTACTGAAATTTTCTAACAGCTAAGTATTACAGAAAAAAGAAGAGGAAAGTCTTACAAATATTTTGTATTAAGTCAATAAAACCTTATACTTTTTTTTTTTTTATCATCAGTGACAAATGGCAGTGTTACGGTTGTTTAAATACTCGTAGAAAACGCAATAAAACCACTTTAAACGCACTTTGATTGCTCATAAAGAAGACATATTTATCTTCTGTAGCTATGATTCACTTTCGATTTGTTCAACATAATGTTTTCAACAAGTATGATTTATTTATTTTTAGTTTTTCCGCTCTTATTAACTCGGATTTTCGATACCCCAGATCAGTTCGGGTCCCAATTAATTCAACTTTACAAGGTTTAAGTGTACATTTTAACTTTTTTTTTTCATTTTTATCTCATTATACTTAGTGAATTAATCCGAATAGGATAAGACAAGGAATCTGATATAAAATTACTAAATTTTATCAGAAGTATACTTTCTCCTAGACGAATGAACACAAAATATAAATATATAAAAACAGTAAATGAAGAAATATGTATATATATATATATATATATACATAGTATAATTTCAGGTTGTATTTTTGCTTACAATATGTATAATGAAGTATATATTGGGTATTTTTCACATCATATATTATAATTGCGCGTACACAGATTGAAGTTTTGTAAAATTCGTACTACTCGTTTGAAAGAGAACTGTCTTGAAAAATATAAATCTAAGTTGCGAACAGTTCGACATTCAAATTATTCGTTGGAACGGAAATCGTACATAAGTAGAGGAAACCCTGTAATTATTAGAAATATATCTATGATTATGTACGCGAACTCGAGCTTTGTATAAAGTTCTATTAAAACCACGAGCAATTTCTGCAGAGCTATAAACATTGAATTTATTCTTAACAATTAAGCAGGTTAGAAATACGCATATGCCGAGGCAGACTTCTTTTTTAGGGGAAAAAAAAGGTTGGATGTCTAATTTGTAGTTAAAATTTCAAGCTCAAGTATTTTATAAGTTGTATAAAAACTTTAAATTTTGCATTCTGAATTATATTGCATCGAATTAGTAATTCCTGAGTATTGTGATGCTTCTGTTGCATTACTAGAAATGTGATCCATTGAAACTCACTAAGTAATCAATCAATAAATATTCAACCAGGCAAATCTTTAAGCTATTTTTATTCTTATATGTGAATAATAATGAAAAATAAATGTTTATATAAAGAATGTGTAACGACTACCCTATATTACTCTGCTCTTGCGCCACATCATAATCGTATGCATCAAGCGATAATTACTGAATCCCAGTTGAAGACACGTAAGAACAAACCAAAACACTTAATTATTTATCATGGGGGAATATAGCTAATGTTGCTCTTTCTTGAAACCCGAATTAACTTAGCAATCATAGATTAATATGAAATCTTTGTTTATCACGATTCAACAATTCAATTCGCTTTGGAGTTAAATACTTTAACTGGAATTCTTTTCAAAGCCCAAAACTAGCTAAGCTGCTTCAATCCAATTTATAAAACTTTATCAGCCTGTCGTTATCCTCTATTTCCCTTCATTTTCCTTTCAATCTATTTCACTTATACATTATTATCTCGAATTCGCTTCACTTTTTATTTTCATCTAATTTACCGAAAGCCGTTTTATTTTGGTTGGAAAGAAATTGCAATTTTATGTAATTCGAATGATTATAAAGTCCCCGAGTGAGACTTTTATCTGTATTTAGCATCAGTGAAAAGAATATCGCGAATAGCCCAACGCCACAAATTTCGATCAGAAACTACTTCGCATCTTTAATCAAAAAATAGATGAAAATGCTTTCTCACAACAAAAGTGGATTTGAGTTAGGTAAGAATGCTTATATATTAGGTTAAGTCTAATCTCAGCTTAGCAATGATCATTAAATCTTTCGTCACAAATTTCGTTTACACTACAATCTCGCTCTGTCTGAATTCAAATGCATCCGATCTTTCCATCTCATCCTCCCTTCTTCTATTCATTACACTTATATATATATATATATATGTGTGTGTGTGTGTGTGTGTGTGTTACATAAGTCTCGGTTTATTCAACAAGGCTATATTCTCAAATCAAATATCGTTCACGAAGTAGACCAAAAGTTTAGTTGAAGAAGGAAACGCGCGAGAGCCCGTTTGCAATACTTGCTTACACTTTATTTAAAAAGCATTTAACAGATTTTCCATAAACTAAAAATAAATTAAAATATGCCCGCTTCAGTCTCAGTCAGCATAGGAATTTTTTTAAAAAACCAATTCGCTAATTTGTTATTTCTTTTTGTTTTTTCAGTTGTCCCAGATCCTGTAGGCCTCCTTGATTGCGTCGAAAACAAAGTCACCCTTCCAGTAGGTTACAAATCGTTGTGTGAATTTATTTTAATCAACAGAAACAAATAACCTTAAATATTTAATACGACAGGCACCCACTTTCATCAATGTTGCCGTTGTTTGCATTACTTTTCCCTGTTTACTCTTCTTGTCACATAATTACAACTTTCTCTAAGATATTCTTTAGGAAAGGTGGTTTCTCCTCACCATGCATTACTTCCAAGTCTTCCCTAAATAGTTTGATCCAAAATGTCGCTAATCATTCATAATATTACTCTAAAAAGTGTTAATCAAATCAAGAACTTCTTTTAGTTGTCATAACACCTAGATACATGTTTGCTTTGAGTATATTTTTTCTCTAAAAAAAATTATGATATCAATCAATCATTGACTTTTTTTATGATTTTAATTAATATTTTATCACTTATACAGTATATTAATGATTTTTATTCATTCAATACTTTCTAATTTTGTTTTTGAATAACTTTACGAATATTCATTGTAGATTCATATAGTATGTTTCAATTTGTAATGCATTTGAAAGTAAAATTAAATTAGAGTCGAATCATAAATATGCGAAAAAATATTCATGCAACTCTTATGTAATAAAGAGATTAGGTTCCAAAGATATCACGTGTGATAGAAATGAAAACATATTACGATATTACTCATTTATGTCATTTTTCCCGAGCAATTAATCAAGATTTTATCACATATACTGTGTATTAGTAAGCTAAATTAATCATTTGATACTTTTTCAAGTAAGTATTACAAGCAGCTAAATATTTCCTAATCTTACGGTAGCACTTCAGGTTCAGTTACGTATTGCTGAATATTTGTGAGTCATAAAATTAGAAAACATCGCTATTGAAACAACTTATATTTACTGAAGAAGGTATAGCAATGAATGTTTATCTGTTGTGTTTTTGAGTAGTTTAATTTCAAGATAGCCAAGAAGACTTTTGAAAATCATTTCCCCAGGTCGCTCTCAAGTGGATGACAAATCAGAAAGATTGTGACAATCTGGTTCAATCTGACCTTCAATTAAGTATTCTTACGATTGCTGAGACTGTAGGAATCGACAAAGAATTCGTACTCCTTATATTTCTACCAAGACAATGAGCCGGCTCCTTCCACGTTGTCTGTCAAGAGGTTTCTAGCCAAATACAGCATCCCTTTGAGATCATCGGATCTTGCATATGACTCCTATATGTTTCCTAAGGCGAAATCTGCATTAAAGGAACAATATTTGAATCGTTGGAAGCTGTGAAAGATAGGTCCTGAAGATTGTGACGACTTAAACAATGGAAGTCTGCATAGAGTGTAGGAATAGAGGAGGGGTGTATAATGAAGGTGATAATAAGTAAATATCAGCATGAACTCAAAATAAAATGTTTACACATTGTCTATCAAGAGGTTTCTAGCCAAGTACAGCATCCAAGTGTCAGACCATCCGCCTTATTCACCAGATCTTGAGCTATGTAGCTTCTATCTGTTTCCTAAGGTGGAATCTGCATTAAAAGGAACAAGATTTGAGTCTGTTGAAGCTGTGAAAGAAGCAGCATCGAAGGAACTGACAGAAGACTTCTGATCTGTTTCGAACAATGAAAGTCATACAGAGGGCATTGCAGGGATTCAGGAGGATTGTATATTGAAAGTGATAATAAGTAAATATAAATGAGATCAAAATAAAATATTTTGCAGTGTCAATCTCGTTATTTAATAGCCACACCTCGAATACCTATGTTAAAAATATTCATACTTGCTTAACTTTGTGTAACAAAAAAAAAACTATGTTCCAAAAATATCAATCGTAATATAATTATCATTCAAAGAATCTAAGTTTAAAGATGAAACTTAGAAAACCGCTGATAAATCGCTGAAGCTTAGATAACCCCTGATGACGTATAGACAAGTGTATAATGTGAAATCTGTTTCAGTATCTTA
>BMAW01098582.1:0-42042 GCA_019974015.1 Nephila pilipes | reverse complement strand
TGGCTAAATGTTCCATCTGCCAGGATAGCCTCGTGAATATTTAAATACGGCATATAAACTGCTGTTTGTAGAAAATACTAACACCATGAAGGAATAATCAAGAATCAAAATGAAATTAACGTAAATTGGGATATTATACCAAATTAGTAAGTTTCAGAGCCATCGCGTGCGCGGCGTGCGCAACGCCCTCTGAATTGATGCTGAAAGCGTATAAATAAAGTGTAGCGGGACGTTGAAAAAGTCTATGATTATTTGTTGGTAATGGAACGTTTAGTGAGACCTGAGTATGCCTCGACGGAAGGAAATAAAAGTTCAAAACAACTTACGGAGTTTGGACGAGGATAATCGGCCTTCCGAAGGAGGATTTCCTATCCTCAGCGCAACCAGCAACTCGTATGCAGCGGAACAGTTCCACAGTGATGCGAGTTTGGAAGCAGTGGACCGGCAGAGCACCGAACAACTCGAAGAAAACAGGCACTGGACGACCAGAAGTGACGTCAGGCGATGATCGACACCTGCTCCGCATGGCGGTGAATGATCGCACAGCTTTCTCAGGCAGCTCTGGCACGTGTTCTACTGCTACAGGTGTACAACAATAGAAGCCGTCAATTCATCTCGTCGTCTGCTGCACCCGTGAGATTGCGTGCAAGAGGTGCCTTCTCTGAGATTCCCCTCACGGCGAATCATCGACAGCTGCGTCGAGAGAAAGAGAGAAGGCAGTGGGCTCTTGACACAAGAGACACGACAAGCTGATTAACAAGTTGTCTTTTCAGATGAATCACTTCAATTTGTGGACCCATGATGGCGTGTTCGTGTTAGACGTTATGCTGGAACTCAACACTTCCTGAACCGTATTATTGGTGACATAGTGGTCGAACACCCGGGTTATGGTCTGGGGTGCGATTTCGTATCATGGACGGAAATTAAAATTTGATACAGGTAAAGGGTAATCTCAATAGCAGCAAGGTACGTCTTCCCGTGAAGTGCTGGCCAGAAGTCGTTCCCTTTCAGCCAAGGCATCCTGGAGCTATCTTTCCTTGAGATAATGCACTACCCACATGTTGCGCGGACTGTTCAAGACTTCTATTTCAGCAAAACGCATGCAACTTCAGCCGCTTGTCTTATTCACCGGATATGTCGCCTCATTAGACACGATAGCCGGGATATGGTTGAACGTCTCGCTCAAGCGATCCGCGTCCTGCAGTTTCAAAGGCTGAACTTTGGTTGCGCATACCAGCGATGTAAATTCTCTTCCCCTCCCAGCAGATATTCAACATCTGGAAACGACTCCATGCCACGTCAATGCAGCGCAGCTATTGCAGCGCATGGTGGCTGCGCAAACCACCGATTTCGGACGCTTAATTTGTTCTTTGTTTTGAAAATTTCATCATTTAGCATTGTATCCAGTACAAGTCGCTTCTGCATTAAATTTCATTTGATTCTGATGATTCTTTTCATGGTGTTGCATTTTTCTACAAACAGCAGTACGGTATGTTCAATTTATAAAGCCATTTGAAACAAAAAACTAATTTAAGTTTTAATTCTAGTGTGGCTATTAAATAGCATAACTGTACGTGTTCTATAGAAGAAGAAGAAACTCAATGACTTGCTAGGAAACAAACTGTACTCTGTTAAGGCTTTTTTCAATGCTTTTCGTTTCTGAAAAGCAGTCGTATACCCATGGAGCCTTTGATTCACATTATTGTTGTGCCAATTCACCCCAGAAAACCTGCTTTAGTGAAATTCTATTAACTTGAAAAACATCGCTATTGAAACAACTTATAATTTACTGAAAGAAGGGTATAGCAATGAATGTTTATCGCGTGCACGTGTTTTTGAGTAGTTTAAGCATATTCAAGATAGCCGAGAAGACTTTGAAAATCATTCCCACTCAGGTCGCTCTCAATGGATGGTACAAATCAGAAAATTTGGTAATCTGGTTCAATCTGACCTTCAATTAAGTATTCTTACGATTCTGAGACATTTAAGATCGACAAAAATTCTTACTCTTCTATTTCTACCAGTGCAGTTGCTCCTTCCACGTTGTCTTCAGAGGGTTTCTAGCCAAATACAGCATCCCACTTTGAGATCATCCGGATCTTGCGCCATGTGACTCCTATATGTTTCCTAAGGCGAAATCTGCATTAAAAGGAACAATATTTGAATCGTTGAAGCTGTGAAAGAGGTCCTGGAAGAAGTTGAAGACTTCAAAACAATGGAAGGTCGTTTGCAGAGGCAGTGTGGAATAGAGGAGGGTGTATATGAAGGTGATAATAAACAATAAATGAACTCAAAAAAAATGTTTCACATTGTCATCAAGAGGTTTCTACCAAGTACATCCAGTGTCAGACCATCGCCTTATCACAGATCCTTGAGCTATGTAGCTTCTATCTGTTTCACTGGAATCTGCATAAAGGAACAAGATTTGAGTCTGTTGAAGCTGGAAAAGAAAGTAGCATGCACTTGAAGACTGACAGAAGACTTCCTTCTGTTCAGAACAATGAAAAATTCATAAGGGCATTGCAGGGATACGGAGTTGATTTAGAAAGTAGTAAAATATAATGAGATCAAAATAAAATATTTTGCATGTCAATCTCGTTATTTAATAGCCACACTCAATACCTATGTTAAAAATATTCATACTTGCTTGTGTGCTAATACAAAAAAACTATTTCAAAAATATCAATCGCAATATAATTAGCATTCAAAGAATCTTATTTTAAAGATGAAACTAAACGCTGATAAATCGTGAAGCTTAGATAATCTTTGGCATAAACGCCGCCGCTTTGTTTGCTGTTTGTACGCCTTCGCGGCATTTTAAAAGCCGTAGCTTGCTGCCATTTTACATGGCTGGCCAAAGCCGCTGCACGCTGCACGTCGGATGGATTGGGATGGTTGGGTTGGAACCAAGGTTTGGTTGTTAGACCTGTTTGGGTTAAACATGGTGGTTGGATCTCGTAGTAGATGTGACAATTTTCATTCCTTTACATGTTGAGGCGGGGGTTGATGGAATAGTTGTGAGATCATGGTTGAGTTTTGTTTTAGTGTGTGGACATGGCCAGTGTGTTTTGTCTGCGATGGTGAGCTGGGGCGGTTGGATGGTTTGGTTTCGGTTAGTTTGACGTGCGTACTTTCCACCTCTTGCGTGTATCGACTTATTTACGGAAATGCTGCAGTAATTAGCAAATCGGAAAAAATTCAAACCGTTGATTTCCTTATAACGGCATTATACACACCAATAACAAAAAAAAAAAAAAAAAAAAGAAAAAGAAAAAAAAAAAAGACCGATGCACCAAGGTTGTCCAATGGAATAAAGAAATTGGCAGATGGAAATTATGTACAGAATAAAGTAGCAGATTTCAGAAAAATTGGTCAAGATTCTTCAAAGTTACATAGTTATAAAGTAACTTGAGATCAATAAGGTGTTATTACTCTAACCCAGGGCCAAGCTGCCACGTCATGGCATAAGAAGGATAAAGCTCCTGATAGTCTCCTGAGCTAGTTCTTTTCCAAATTTACCTTCAATTGCCAGGCTAAGTTATCAACATTCCAGGTAGATAATCTTCTTCATCAAAATCCAAAAATGTTTTACTCATTCTTATTAAATTCCTCTAATTTCCAAAATCTTTTTTTAAAATAAAAACTCAAATTACATTCCTGAATCACCCTCACACCGCCCACCAAATGCGACCAATCACAACTCTCACTTCAAACCAGGATATCTCCTTCTCTGAAAACACACACTAACACATATAAGCAGCAACAGCCCATTGGTAAAATAGCTCACCCTTCTTATGCCTACTGCTTCTTTCGCGAAAAGGGTGAAAAAAGAAAGAGTTAAACCAATACAGCAAAAACTCTCTTTCATAGTTTTCATCCTTTTAAGTTTAAAATGCTCTGATAAATTAATTTGCACTATAAAAGCCATCCGTATCTTTTATTACAATTCTGGGCTGGAAAAAAATCCCAAGAATCAAGCATCAAACTGCTTTGATATGGGTGTTGAGTCTTGTCATTAGCTCCGCGATAAAACCTGTCAACCTATCGATTGAAGATCATTAACAAGGAAATTGTGACAAGCTGCAAGATAGTTCAATGAGAAACACGTACCATATGTTGTCTGGACATTATCTAGCTGAAAAATAAGGTCAAGGTACTGCAAAGGAACAGTTGCAAAACTAGAGACTCAGAATGTTGTCGACGTACGCGCAAAATGCCAGCAAAAGCGCCAGCTTCTGCGTACGAAAACACGCGCGCATGCAGCATGCCGGCTGTCGCCAGGCTGGCTAAGCAAATTCCAGCCGCTACGTATGCCGAAACCAACGCGCTGCCCGTAAACGCACACATACGCTTAAACAGCAGCAGCCATGCAACGCCGCCGCCACCGCCCGCCACGGCAAGTACGCGGCGTTTCCAGCGCATTACCGTACGGCAGGTAGCCCGGCCGTAAACGCGGCGTACATGCTCGCTACCGCCGTACGCGCTGCGGCAGCCGCCGCCGCGTACATACGCCACCGCTGCGCGTCTAATCGCTCATCACTTTTATTACTAGAAAACTGATCTGACCAGCCTGCTCACTTTCCAATCCAATAGTGATCTCTTTGAAGCTTATGACAGTTGTTCACGTAATGAGCTTGAATCTGTGGTGAGCATTTTTCCGAATCAGGATCCTATATCACGTATTACAACGAAAATTTGACCATCCGATTGAGAATCGCTTTATATATACACCTGCTGGAGTGCGCAGGTTCGATGCAGCTCGCTATTCATTCATTGAACACCAAATTTTAATCATTTTTATGTTCCGGTCCCAAATCATTTTTTGCATCACGAAATTTCATTACAATTATAGGTAACTCTCTTCTTTGCATGGAGTTTTTTTTTGTTATAGAGTGTATAATAGGTTTTCAAACTTGCTGAAAACAATTCACATCAAAGCGTTAATCTAGGTCTCTCAAAATAAAATCACTTGAGTGTCGTACACTCAGTTGCTGTTTTTTTATTTTTTAGAGTAATGTATAATGCATCTGCATTTTCAACTTGTAATAAATTCATTGAAGCTTAGATAACCCCTGATGACGTATAGACAAGTGTATAATGTGAAATCTGTTTCAGTATCTTAAGAGTTGGGTCGACTGTACTAATAGTCTGGGACAAAATGTCAAGACTTCGGCAGACATCATCAACTACCGATGCAAAAGTGTTTGGGAAGGAAAAGGAGTCATACCGGTGAGAAAATCCATATTTTGATTGATCAAACAAAATTAGTTTTGGTTTTACAACTCTGTATTTACTTAAACATAAGAATAAATATAATTTTGTAAAAACTAATATGATTAGAATTTTTCATTTAATTTTATATTCGCACCTTTTCAACCATTTTTTTTTAAAAAATTGCGACTGTTTTTTAATTATCAAGTAACTTTTATTAGCTTTTCAATCTTGTTGGATTTCACTGATTCTCTAAAAAAGAATTTCCGATCTTATGGTATCCTTTTTATTTTTCTAAAATGATATTTATATTTTTAACTTGATAAAAATTATATCAAGCCTTGAACGTTTTTAAATAAGGGAAATGAGATTGATGAAACATATTTCATAGTTTTTACCAAGTGGTAATTCTAAATTAAAGAAATCGCTTCTATCAAGGCAATGCCGACATGCATCTCCTCCCCAAATTAATTTCTGATACACCACAGAGCAATAAGTAACTTCAATCTACGCATCTTCCTGAAAATAATCTACATGACATTAATAGCTACAATTTACAAATATGTAAGTAAGAATCAATTAATATAAGGAATAAATTGTATCCAAATATCTCGATTTTTTTTCTTTGCAATAATTAAAGCTTTACGATGCCCGCAACGTATAAAACCATTCTCGTTACCATGCGTGCAGTTATTAGAGCAGCCCTATTTGAAAATTCATACTGCGAGTACCACTTCAGTTGGAATCTCCAGCCATGCGTCTTTTGCTCATTTTCCCCCTTCGATTGCCCCCCCCATATCGGCTTAAGGGGTGTCAGGACGTCAAATTCTTCAAAAAATCATGATTTGAGATTTTTTTTTCATTTTCAAATTGTATAGCTTTTCGCCTTTCCAAATATACCTTATTTTTATCTCTACGATAATTAGAAGCTTCAAAAACTTGGTTGAATGGGATTTGAATTTCGGATAGATTTTTGAAAACGAAAAACGTACTCACCTCTTGTACGTGTATCGACTTATATACGGAAATGTACAGTAATTAGCAAATCGGAAAAATTCAAACGAGTTGATTTCCTTATAGTAGCATTATACACACAATAACAAAAAAAAAAAAAAAAAAAAAAAAAAAAAAAAAAAAAAGAACCGATGCACCAAGGAGTTGTCCAATGGAGATAAAAATTGGCAGATAGGAAATTATGTACAGAATAAGAAATGCTTAAGATTTCAGAAAAATTGAATGATTTATTTCAGAGTTACATAGTTACAAAGTAACGAGATCAATAAGGTGTTGACCCACCTCTAGCTTGAATGCAAGCTGCCACACGACGTGGCATAGAGTGATAAAGCTCCCTGATGGTCTCCTGCGCTAGTTCTTGCCAAATTTGCTCCAATTGTCAGGCTATGTTATCAACATTCCCAGGTAGATGTAATCGCCTTCCCATCAAATCCCAAAAATGTTTTACTCGATTCTTATTAAATTCACTCTAATTCCCCAAAATCTTTTAAAATAAAAATATTCCCATTCTGAATCACCCACCTCACACCGCCCCACACCAAGCCGACCAATCACAACTCTCATACAAACCAGGATATCTTCTCACTCTGAAAACACACACTAACATATAAGCAGCAACCCTATTGGTAAACTTCTTTCACCCCCTCACCTTTACCTACACTTTCTCCGAAAAGGGAAAAAAAAAAGAAAAGGTTAAATCCAATACTTTAAAAACTCTCTTTCACTTAATTTTTTCATCCTTTTAAATTTTAAATCACTCTGATAAATTAATTTTACACTATAAAGCCATCCAAAATATCTTTTATGCAATTCTGGGCTGGAAAAAGCCAAAGTCAAGCATCCCAAACTGCTCTGATATGGAGATTTAGAGTCGTTGGCTCAGGAGCTCCAGTAAAGCCTGTCAACCTATCGATTGGAGAGAGATCTGGCTAGCCAAGCAAGTGCTTGACAAGCTGCAAGATAGTTCATCGAAACACGTGCCATATGTTGTCTGGTATTATCTAGCTGAAAAATAAGGTCAGGGTACTGCAAAAGGAACGGTTGCAAAGCAAGACTCAGAATGTTGTCGACGTACCGCTGTGCTGTAAGTAAAATTCTAATCACGACCAAAGGGGTACGGCTATCAAGGGAAATCATACCCCAGAATCTATCTCCTGGTACGGAACCTGTGTGGCGTACAATAGTGAATGCACGCTGCCCTAGGCGTCTCCAGACACGTCTTCGATGATCATCAGGACACAATTAGAAACGAGATTCGTCGATAAACACTATACGTCTCCAGTCAGCAACATTCCAACCAGATCGAGCCAAGCACCACTGTAATCTGGCTCGACAATGGGCAGGTGTGAGTGGCAGGAGGTGTAGCGGTCGGTGCGAGCGTATATTTTGCTCTTTCAGCCATCTGTGAATGGTCATGGTGGACACTCGTGTGCGGGTCGCACGTCTGATGGTTGATAAGATGAATCAGGCGCTGTGATGGCTGATCTGATAATCATTCTGTCCTCCCGATCTGCTGTGGCCCTAGGTCGACCGCTACCATCATGATGCTGAAATCTGCCACTGTCCACTCATTCTTGCCAGCATCTTCTAATCGCCTCATCACTTTGACCCACATGAAAAGCGATCTGACCAACCTGCCTCTTTCAATCCAATGATATGATCTCTTTGAAACTATGACAGTTGTTCGTAATGAGCTTGAATCCTGTGGTGAGGCATTTTTTTTCAGTCTTTGAAAGGGATCCTATATCGTATTACAACAGAAAATTTGACCATCCGATTGAGAATCGCTTCTTATATACACCTGCTGAGTGTGCAGTTCCGATGCGTTGTAGCTCCCGCTATTCATTCATTGGACACCAAATTTTAATCATTTGTATGTTCGGTCCAAATGTTTTTGTATACGAAATTTCATTACAATTGGGTAACTCCTCTTCTTTGCGTCGGTTTTTTTTTTGTTATAGAGTGTATAATAGGTTTCAAAGCCTTCAAAACAGATTCACATCAAAGAGGAACAAATCTAGATTCTCTCAAAATAAAATCTTTTCAGGAATGTTACATCTCGAGTTACACTTTTTTTATTTTTAGAGTAATGTATAGTAATGCATATGCATTTTCTTAACTTGCTTAATAATTCATCGTCTTTTCAGGAAGTCTTTTATATTAAAGATTGTGTTATTGAGAAAACGGGACTGCCAGCAAAAAATGTATCTGCTGAAGTATTAGGTGCTTACAAGGTAAATACAATGTTTCATCTAATGTTTAAAACATTCGCAAAGCAAATGTTTTTTTATGCAATACGATTAATTTTTACATACTTAAAAATAATTCGAGAGGATCATCGAATTTGATCTTTAAAACATTTTATGTCCAATTTTTATTGGCCACCCAAGGGGCTATTGTTTTAGGTGGATTAATTATTGCGCACCAGATCACTTTTCAATTTTTTAGCGCTTGCTTCAATTTTAACTACATTTAGTTAAAATATATTCAATTTAATAATTTATCGTTTTGCCTTAATTGAACGTAGCTGATATAATATTCAATTAAAAAATTTATCGTTTTCTTTAATTTTAATGACATGTAGCTGTATAATATTCATTTTAATATAATTTATCGTTTGCTTTAATTTTAATATTGGAAAAGTTTACTTTTGTCCAATGCTCGATATTTCATCGTTTACTTTAATTCTTATATTTAATTGAGTTATTTAATAATAATTATAAAAAAATGCACCTTAGATGGATTGATATGTTATTTGCAACATATTATCACAATCTCATTTATTTATTTACTACTATCAGTTATATTCTGTCTAGTAATAATTTCTTCTAAGTGAAAATTAAATACTCATTTGAAAGAAAAGTAAGGAAAAATGGCAAGCATTAATTTTCAGTTATATTTGTAATCTGTGTTCTTCGACAGCTCGCTAATTTTGTGCTTGAATTTTTTTAGGAATGTGAGAGTACACCCAGTGCTCAAGGTAAAAAAGGATCGACAGCTCAGGCCCAACCAGCATTCTTAGCTCAAGGAGGTGTAAAAACAACTCCCGTTCAAGGTCAACGAGTATCTGTACCTCAAGCCAATATAAAAACTGCGCCCATCACTCAACAACAAATCAACCCACCTGGTAAGATATAATGAATAGATAATACCACTGATTATCAAAATATTTCGTGTTTTCGTTGAAATTTTAAATAAAAAATTGTTTAATTTCTATATTAAGAAATAAAATAAAAAGTTTAAAAAGTTCTATGCAAGATTTGAAAAGAACACATTTAACTACACAAAGGTATGTTTTTTTTATAATTATTATTAAATTACTCAATTAAATATAAGAATTAAAGTAAACGAGGAAATATCGAGTTATGGACTATCGTAAAGTTTTCCGATATTAAAATTAAAGCAAACGATAAATTATATTAAAATGAATATTATATAGCTACATGTCATTAAAATTAAAGCAAACGATAAAATATTATATTGAATATATTTAAGTTAAATGTATTCACAGTCAAAAGTTACTTCCTAACAGTTTTGTTGGAACGAAACACATTAATTATATCACGTGATTTATGAAGGGGAAAACGTTTGTTACACTTACACTAAAACGGGCAGAAAAAACTTGGAAATTTATTTAGTGTTCTTGAAAATAAAGAAACTTAAATTTTCTTTGCTTAAATCTTGCTAAGATGTTCCACGTTTGTAGTTGGCCGAACAATAAGGACAACAATAATTGAGTTGGTTCTTTACTCTTTCAGCTTAAATTGAATTAAAATTAATTGTAATTTACACAGTGAATCCACCTTTGACATCTGGAGCGTTTTTTCAGGTCTTATGGATAATTTCTTTTTTGCGTAATTAGACTGACTGTAGAAAATTAATCGTAATGCCATAGACCGTGAACAATTATGTTAACTAGAATGAGCCCTGATTTTACCGAAATTTGCTGTTCAGAATAATGGGATTATTTCACATTGTATGGAATAGAACTTCGAAATCATTCTGTAGTGCTGCATGGAAATTCCGGGGGTGAAATGCTAGTTTAGGTGTCATTCTCTTTATTTGACTATGGATCAAAATTACATTCATTCTTATTAGCAGTCACATAGCTCTATTGTAGAATTTACGCGGTCATGGTCGCGGACTCTTGGGTTTGAGACATGCCACTGAATATCTAAGGTTTAGTGGAGAGGATGCACGTTAAATCTGATTGATATTGTAAATCCTCCCATGGGCGTGGTGTGGAAGTTTAGATTGGGAGATGTAAGCTCAAGTGTCATCCTTGTCACTTGACGAAAGCTCAAAATTACGAGATCCTTCGTTAATATCCCTCGTGTAGCTTCTCAATGCGACGTTAATAAAGCATTTGATCTAACGTAAAATTTTCCTACGCAATGATATATTTGAAATTATTATTAAATTTCCACTCACCACACTTAAATTATAATTATGAAAAAAGTATTTTTTTATATCCTATACAGAGCTTTAGAGATAGTAAGAGAATAATGCATGAGGTTAATGAAAGAAAGTTTTCTTAAGCTGGTTAACACGCTCTCCTATCTTAAAACAATCTGTTGCAATATTTGCTTTCCTACTCATCTCACGTGGAATATTATTTGCATACCTTCCAAACCATTTTTTTATACCACGGTAGCTGCAGGGATATGTATGTGGGAACTGGTGATTAAGAGTTGGGTGAAAATATTCGTGTAGAAACTGTTATTTTATCTAATAAATCTCACAGTTTTGTGGCAGTTGAAGTTTAGTGGTCATAGTCGAGGACTCGCGACTGGCGTTGTTTCAATCAAGTCGTGGGTTCGAGTCCTTATGCTACTAAGGACCCAACTTGGAGTGAGGCAGATGCACATTAAATCTGTCGAGATTCAAATCCTCCTAGGTTGAAGTGTGGAAGGTGGAGAGGGAGGTGCAAAGCTCAGGTCGCATCCTCGTCACTTGACCGAGGTTCGAAACTACGAGGTCCATTCCCAGTAGCCCGCGTGTTGCTTCTAATGCCACGGTAACAAAACCAAACCCAACTAAAACTTAGAAGCTTTTACAACTAAGTCTCATTTAGGATGGCACCGAGTTTTATTGAAGCAGTCTTTTGCAAGAGTAGTCGGAAGCTAAGTGGTTAAACAACAGAACATTAAAACCAAACTAAACTTATTAAAGTTAGTGGCGCACCCAGGGGGAGGGCAAAAAGAGACACATGCACCCCCTAAGATATTTTCTCGAAATTGTAATATTTCAGAATAATTATTTTATTATACTATTATAGATGTTTTAATTTTACTATATTAATTTTTTTTCTCATACTTAAATTGCTTTCAACGCTATGAAAAAAAAATTGTTTCAGCGAAGCCAATTCATGTGAAAAGAATAAAAAAGTTTTTTCTACCACTGAAAGACAGTCTCTGGGTCAGTGTTTGTAGACGAAGAGAGGGAGGGGGAAGCATATCCCTATAGAAAATGCACCCCCTAAATGCTAATTTTATTCTCATATTATCTTAATTATTTTTCTTAAATTATTTTCATTTTTGTAATTTGTATAATTTGATAAACTTTATCAATACTTGAGTGGTTTGAAATAAGAGAAATAAGATCGATACAGTGTATTATTTACTTTTTACCAAATGGTAATTCTAAGGTACGAAATTGCTTCTTTCATTGTAATGATGATATGCAATCCCCTCTCCCTCTCCCCTCAAAATAATTTCTGGGTATTTTACTGATTGAAGTTCCATAATTTTTTCTACAAAACTGGATACAGTATACTTTAATCCCGCATGTACCATCAACATTTTGATATTACCATAATTTTACGCAATAACATATGTATCATTCATTAATAATGTATAACGCTTTTATAATGCATAAATTGTCAAATTTTACAGTATTCAGAATGCAAAAATCATTCACTTATCAAGTTTTTAGATATTACGCTTATTTCAATATTATTTCAGCAGTTACGTATGTACAGACAGCACAGCCCGAGCAACCTGCTCCTCGAATACCTCCTCAACAACAACCATTCTCTCAGCAATATTTCGTAATTTATCCAAGGCCACCACTACCTGTTCAACAACAGTTTTCTACAAATCCTAATATTGTTACTCAGCAACAGATATCCACAGCATCCTACGGAGCACTACCACAGCAGTTAAATCAACAGCAAGTGCCAGTGTCTTTTGCAACTCAACAGCAACTGCCTACATCATCATACTTACCTCAAGCACAGCAACCAATAACCCAGCAACAGTTGAGCAAAATGTCATATTCTCCACAAGTACAACAAATATCTCAGTATTCTCTTAATTCAGCTCCGATTCAAGCAGCCCCAAGTGGACCCTATTCATATCAGTTCCAAATTCGACATTCATAAATTGATCACATCGAAAGCAGTAATTTTGGTTATCTTACATAAAAATATAGATGTTAATGCAACCTAATGTCTAATTGCATATTTCGTATTAATACCTCCATTTAAGGATAATTAATTCGAAAATAAAGACTCGTTTATGCTTTACTGGTGGTCTCTTTTTAATTAATGTGGCACAAGAAACAACCGCTATGAAATCATTATGACAGCACTTGGTTGTACGTTATACTTGTGTATATCTCTTTTTATCACCTGCATTATGTATTTTTGAGATACAATCACATTTTCATTTCGTGACAATCTTATGAAAAGCTACAGTTTTCAGATCACTGATCTGTTAGCTGAACTTATGTTTGTATGATAATTTGGTTTGCCTCGTTTACCA
Source organism: Nephila pilipes (assembly GCA_019974015.1). Lineage (NCBI taxonomy): Eukaryota > Metazoa > Arthropoda > Arachnida > Araneae > Nephilidae > Nephila > Nephila pilipes. Next base: position 29,053 of record BMAW01098582.1, on the reverse strand, counting down.
TTAACGCCTATAGCTTCAATTCTTTGAAATGCTGTTCATATGAAATTCGGAGTTATTTCTTCGATTCATTTCGTTTATGTATATTTTGTATTTGCAGCCACAACATAAGAAGGCTTATTTTTACTATATGGGATGAAAATTTATCTTTTCTTAAAATTTAAATATTCTTAACGACAAGCTTTTAAAAATTAAAATTATTAAATTACATTCATTTCCTCTTTTAACTATTGTAATTTCCTCTTTAGAATAGCGAGTGTTATGTTTATTAGAAATATCTGAAACTCCATTTTAAATCACTGAATGAACGAAATTTCGTAGAGCAACCCTTCTCCCACGATGATATAAAAACCTTCCTTTCCATATAATTCGTTCTGTACATTTCCCTGAATCCTAGGAAATGGTATAATATTCCCTGTACTAAAATCTGGAAAGAATTGACATTCCCTTTATAGTGTTATCGATCCATGTCTCTACCCCCTTATACTAGGCAAACTCATAGAATGAATTGTTCTTAAAAGACTCAAAAATTTTATCAATGCAAATAATTTCATAAATTGCAATCCATCTGGCTTCATGAAACAACTATCTGCGATTCACTCATTACTAAAACTAACTAAAACAATAGCATCTGATTTCGAAAAAAGCTAATCCAGCGAAGCTGATTTCCCAGATATATAAAAAGCATTTGATAGAGTGTGGAATGATGGACTGATCTAAAATTAATAATTAATAACTTTCCCTCCTCTCATTCACATGATTAACTCCTTTGTAAGAAACAGACCCTTCCAAGTAATAGTAAGGGACTTCCTTTCTGAAAGTCTCACAATTAACAGTATTGTGGCCCAGGGCTCTTTATTCGGGCCAATATTTTTTAATACTTTCATAAATGATATCCCTAACGACTCCATTTCTAATACCAATTTATACGCTGAGGCTTCTGCCGTGCTAGCCAGTTATAAAAATCCAAATATTGATACTAGATTTCTTAACCTCCATATAAAAGTCCTCGGAAATTACTTTTATATTTGGAAAATTAAATTCTACGTCAATAAATCTGCTGCTGTCATATTCACAAAAAAAAGAACAACCCCCTACCCTCTGCAACACATTTATCCCATGGTCTGATATAGCGAAATATCTCGGAGTTACTCTTAGCAAAAGGTTAACATTCAAACAACTCATAATACAATCGCTACAAAAAATCCAACTAACTAAAAAATTGTTTTCTCAAAACACATTGCTTCACTATACTTCCGTAATGTGTCCAGTAATAACTTATGCTTGTCCCTTTTGGAGTTTCTCATATAAATCATTCATTAAAATACGTGAAACTGCTAAGAACTCCATTCTCCGAATGATTGCAATAGCAAAGTGAAAAACTCAGAAATTCGCAATGTCTAGACGATCAAAACTTTTGGAAAACACATTCGGAATAGAATTGAAGAATTTTATTGCATATTGAGTTGAAGAATTTTAATCCATAAAATTCTCAACTTCTCCCAAACAATCCCAATATCTATACGAAGAACTTAAAAAAACTACCAACTGCATGCAAAAACTAAAAGACCTCCCCAGATCCTCCTAGATTAATATGAACCATCTTAATTTTTAAATTCTATTAATTTTCCCTTATTAAAATCTTATCTTTTAAACATTCTTATTTCACTCAAGCCCTAGACCGGAATAATTCCACCAACTGATATTCACGTTACAATAGGGCAGACAGTAAAACAGCACATTCTAGCCAAAAGCATAATCTTCTTCCAACCAGCTTATTCCTTTGAGGAAAGAAAGTCCAACTACTGACGTCATATTCCCTCTCCTCTGCGCCAGCTACTAGACCACCGCCCACTCTTCTTTCCCTAGAAGCAAGTTTACTGCTAACGGATGCACTCTCTTTCCCCAATAGCTTCTCATCTTCCCTCCCTGTCTCCATTCCTTCAATTACCGTCTGGCAGCAAGAAAATCTCTCGTACTAAGAACAGTCTCTTTCTACATGTAAATTTCGTAGCATTTCAGATAAAAGCTGGAAAGCGGCTCCGACACTTAGTCGTCTGTAGACAGTTTTCCAGTGTTCTGATGTAACACGTTTAGTTTTTCTCTGTTGATATTTACTTTGTGAGCCACGCAGTCTCTAGTACTGTACATTCGTCATGGCTTGGACTACACCAGTTGGTAAAATACTCTAAAATCACTGATTAAACATCAATATTTATTAACAGAAAAAATTTCCTTCCTCTTCAATTCCGCGCCAACAATAACATCGCTAAGATTCACACACACACACACACACACACACACAACGTCTTATGATAAGGTTGAAATTAGATTCGGACTTACTATTAAAGAAACTCTCTTCCTGCAATAATTAAAATATGAAATTAACATTTATTTAATTTTAAAACAAATAGTAAAATGATTTAGAAAACAAAAAAAACTTTACACTTATAAAAAACAACACCTTACAACTAGTAGACAAAGGTATATAATTAAAAAATTTTATTGTCTGCAATTTTTTTAGATTGAAAAATACTTTCAGTCAATCACAAAAATTTTTAACTATTTTTTGCAAGTTTTCTGAAATTTTTTATAGATTTACCAAAATTAATGTTTTCATCTTCTGCGTTTTCAGTGGAAAGGTTTATAATTTTTTTTTTTATGTTACAAGGCTCTTTTTGTTGAATAAAGATAGCTTTTAATGAAATTCAACTTTTTCAGCTCATGCAATGACATGTAAAGAGCATATTTATATTTTTAAAAAAACTATTTCTGAGTAAATACATAGAAAAATTGAATGGCATCCTGCATTATAAATATTATATAAAGAGGAAATTGGTTTCCTAAATACTCATAGTAGTATAATTTTGTATTGCTTTTATATTCAAAGGAGTATTGATAACATTCATTATTTTTTCTTTAAACTTATCAAAATTTCTACAATTTTAATGTTACAAGAATAGGAAAAGGGTGCTTACCACTCGTACAATACTAAAAATACTTAAAATAAGTTATATCTTTCTTAATAATGAAAATACATTTACTCAATCTCTGCAGATAATTTACTAACATATGTGAAACAGAAATTTAGCTATTATGTATAAATGTACAAACAAAAACTGGCAAAATCTTCTCCAGAGGTTCAATTACTTGTCCATTTATCATCCTATGTTGAACAGAATTATGTTTAATTAGTTTTTATAACTTTTTTAGTTTCAAATATGTTTAGCATTGTTCACAAATACATTGGCCTATAATTGAGTATATTCAGAAGAGCTGGACATATTTTAATTAAATTAGTTATGTAAAGAGAACAATGCAATATTTAAAAATTCATGCAGTTATGATACACACGCATGGTCGTATGTATGGATTACCAACATAGGAAAGTTTAAAATAGAAATTATAAAATGGAACTAAAAACTGGATAATAGAGAGTAAGTTCCCTTCTTATAACCATTCAGTTTTCACAACAAGAATTCTTACTAGAAATGAAATAGTTTATCCAAACGTCAGCGTTTACGTATTTTAATTGCTTGCTTATACGAATATTGCAAAGAAAAAAAAATCCACGAATTTTGCGCAGATGTATGAAGTGCATAAATTGGCTCTTACAAAGCATTTTCTCTAAATGCACAACCCACACATATGTATACACTTACGTAAACGACACTAAAAATATGCATCTTTGTTCGTAAACATTAATTTTAACTTTTGTTCAATGCTTTTTGAGAAATTCGATTATATATGGCAGTTTTCTTAATTTTGAGCACCCATGTGCATATAGAATAGAAATTAGTTGTTCATAAATTGTTAAATCTCTGCACACATATGAATAAACAAAACTTCTGCAAGTGAAATCAGTGAATACTATAATCATAACTTTCAGCCCGGATTTGTGAGTTTTAATTATTCTTATTGAGGGTTAAATCAGGGAATATAAAAGAAAATCGGTAAATGGTTGTATATAATACTCTTAGATGTCGTTGGATATTGCAAGGTTTTTGGCGCAATTATTTTGGCCAGTGATTTCCAAGGTGAGCAATAAAACTATTTCTCTAGTGCGTAATGTGTGGGAAGGGTGGGCAATAGGAGCAGCCACTCAAAACAATGCACACTCCCGTGATCAACTCGAACGATACCGCACACTCAACGAACCTTTTTTAAAACGTTTTTCTGTATTTCACTTGGTGTGTGTGTGTGTGTCATCAAATTTTCGATCGTTAATTTAACGAACTTCCCATTGAGCTAGAGCTCTGAAACCTTGAGAATCGTTCTTATTCGCCTAACAATGCAATATTTAGACATTTGCGACAAGTTTTAACTAATATTTCAATAATTTTTTTAGTAACGTAATTTGTGTAGTAACTTGGCGCCATCTGTGGAAGATATATTGAATTACGCAGAGAGAGTGATCTTAAAGAGACGAGAGAGATATGAGTTTTTTTTACAAAGTTTTAACTAATATTTCAATAATTTATTTTAATAAACTTTGTCACCATATAAAAACGTTGTTTTTAAAAACATTGTTTTTTATCTTGAATTATTTTATTCAAAATTCAACAATTTTTTAAAATGTTTATCCTCGAAAAAATTGAGAAAACCCATATTCTTCAGCCATAACAATTATTCAGAATTCATATGACAATAAACTTGAGCTCCGACAAAACATTTGATAATAATTTTTAATACATTCTCATCTTCGTAAAATTTTTGTGTGACGGATAGTACATCTCTCCTATTTTTTTCTACCATCTTTCCTTTATTTTTCTTTCTTTGGAATGACAAAGGGGATGAAAGAAGGGTACTCACCATCTATATATAGCTAGTATAGCTCTTATTATAGTTAGTGAGTGAGAATGTTGAGTGCAGAGGAGTAGCTAGGATTACCAGAGCCAACACAAGATTTAGAGCCCGTTCAACAAAATGTCATGGCGATGGGAAAGAAATTTTTTGAAATATATATAAATAGGAATACATTGCTGGCCATTAAAATTTCAACACCAGGAAGGATCTCTGAAATGATTGAAATTCATGTGATATGAAAGTGAAAATTATGAAAGAAAGAAGATTTTTGGATATATAAATGATTAATATTTCAGTGCATTTAGACAGTGCAAGAGGGACGAAAGACATCTGAATCACTGCAAAAAAAAAAAAAAAAAAGAAAAAAAAAGAAAAGTTATGTAGTGGATTTCTCATTCGGAAAGCGATTTGTAAGGTCGGAATTTGCTCAGAATATCTTGGTGACTCAAGGAAAACGGAAGCTCATCTATAGGTTAGTAAAATTTCAATATATTATTTTGACTGTTGTTCATGGCATGGAGCATTTTACGTAAAGCATTATTTTATGCAAATATCAAATATTTAAAATTCTTAAAGTTATATTAGGTATAATATAGAGAAACAAATGTATCTCCGGGTTCAAGGGGCTGCCTGCTTCATCCTCTTTTTAAATCTGAGAATTAACTTCAAGTAGAGGGTCATTTTGCGTTGGATCGTTATTGTTCACGTCAGAATAACCTGTTTCGCTGTCGCAAAATAATTTTTAATTGTCTCTAATCAAGCTTGAAGTTCTTGTTTGATTCTAAAATGTTTGAAGGAATCCTTCGACAAAGAAAACGTTTTCTCTCCTCCTTTTAGAGACGTCTCAAACAATATTTCAAAAGTTACATACCTCATGCTTTCTTGACATGCTCTATTTTTTACTAGTTTCAGAAAGCTTAACCCTTAAGAATATTTACTAGTTTAATTGCCTTCCAATCAGGAAATCATATTTTCTGTACCTTTGGTTGGTACGTTTGACTGAATCTTGAAGCTGGCAGTGTTTAGCTTTTTCGTATCAATTTGCAGATCCGGTCACTTTGTAGTAATGCTCCAATTGTAGAAGAACAACAGTTATGTGATATGCAGCCTCTTGTAGAACACGCTTGCTTTTAGGGCACATAACTGAACGAACTTCGATAAGTGACAAACAAATTTAAATTTAATGTCATCATGTGGCTGTGACTTCATGTCAATTAGGTTTACTTGCCATCTTTAGTTAATTCTTCAAAGACTATTTGCAAAACAATTAGTCTTTATTTTGGGTACCTTTGAGTTTTCTGTATAACTTTCTCTTGCATATTTAAATAAGTCATCCCATCTTCGATAAAAATAATTTTGTACTCTTTTTATGAAGATCTTTTAACGTCTTGTTTCTACATCCATGACTCATTGATAAGTATTCCTCATGAATCATGATAACACACAAATTCTACAAAGTTCACTAAATCTAACTTTTGAGCTGATTTTTCGTACGGGAAATGTAAGTTTATCAATACTGTTTACGTTTTAGATTTCGTTGATCTTCCGGCTTCTCCCTTCTTTTGTTTTTACAATTTTTCTTCTTTAAACACGCCATCACATATTTCTCTCGACAGAAAATCAGTGAGTGCATTTCTAATGTTGATAATATTAGTGAACTTGCTATTTAATCTTTCAAGCTCACCGGCAATTAATTAATATTTTTAATATGAGAAAAAAGCAAAACAACGTCTCTCCGGCACGAGATTAGGAAATCACAGAAAAATACGTTGATTGCATGCATGCACACACTGAAGTATCCAATGTCGACAGAGAACGACAGTATAAAGAACAGGCTGAGTTTCATTCTTGTGTTGTACTCCTTGCCAAGAAATTGTCTATGTCATAATGGAAGCAGGATAATTGCCCATCCTGGACACATAATATTAAAGTCAATTGACTTTTGTCACATTCGTCATTAAGTTGTGGCGGTTATTTTGATAAATATTCAATAATATATCACAATTATCAAATTTAGTATTCGTTTTGAATAACATCCGTTAATTATATAAATTCACTAGATATTAATCACATTTACGAGAATATTTATGTACTAAATTTATTAATACATAAATATTCTAATAGTATGGTGATCAATAATCATACTACTTATTTTCATGTTTTTGAACTATAGAGAAATGTATTTATAATATTAAATACGTTTTTTGTTATTGGGAATTAATTCATGCCTAATAACTAATTATTGTAATGTTAAATACACAGAAAATCCTATCTCCTTTTTATAGTGATTGGGTTTTTTCGTTAAATTTCGATGGAAGCTATTGTCCATCTCTTACTCCTGACGTATTTGTTATGATAATAGGTAATACAAGAGTTTTATTTTCTTAAATCCTGACAATGCTCAAAAATATTTCTGAAAAAATTAATCTAAAAAAATTAAATTGAATTTTTGAATTATTCGTACTATAATTCCATACATTTATAAATTTATAATTAATTACATCCCTATATTTATGATTGTACAATTATTTGAAACAGTACATTACACTTATCAGAAAACAACTATTTCTTATGATTTAATTTTGCATGACAATATGGAAAAAATAGAAAATTTTTTATGCAAGTGAATAAATTATTACATAAAAATAGATAGGAGTTTTAAATAAAAATAGTTCACAAAATTACTTATGTTTAAATAACTAAACAGCTGAGTGAAATACCATGGTTAATATTTTTATAATTATTAATATACAAAGTAATATTTTCATCAATAAATTTAAGCAATTATTTATAATTTGTATTAATGAAATAATATTATAGATGGGCGAATACGAATAAAGATTAAAAAAAAAATTGGAGTCAAATGCAAGTAATTGTTTTTATTTCTCAATTTTTTCAATTAACTCTGACGATATAGTACATGAAGAATTTCACAGATTAATTTCAAGCTTTCTCCATCTCTCGACATTAAATTGATCTCAACCCAAAAAAGTGTCGGCTGCATTTGCAATTCCATCAAAAAGGGCTGAAAATAAGGATAACATTTTTTTTTAAATAAAGGAATGCAATTGTTTTAGTACAACCTTCAGGACTTTTCATCATAAGGAAAAGAACTGAAGTTTCATAATAACTCACGAAGTGATGATTGAAAGGAAAGTTTTGTTATATTTGAGTGAAAATAATCTAATACTCATAAATGAATGAACAAATTGCCATGGTATAACAAATAGTTATTTAACATTACGTTTCGAAAAACACGAAAAAAATTCGCTTAAAGTTTTCAACATATTTAACAAATTACTCTTCGAAGTCTTCTATTAAAAATTTTTAAGTCAAAAACAGAATTAATCTTTTCATAATAAAAATTCAATAAAGGATACTTTTCTATTTTTAATTACTAAAAAAATGTCAAAACTTTTAAATGTGTAGTCAGGCAAAATATAAGTAGATATAATGTAATTTATACTATAAGAAATTAATTCATTTAACATTTGAAATATTTAGTTACTTTTATTTAAATTATCAGTTTTTATTTACATTGATATTAAATTCAACTGCAATAAGCGATTAATTGTTCTGATCCAATTATGTTATAAAACAGGCATCATTATTTTAGTAACTCAAAATAAATTTATTTCCGTTTTGATTCCTTTACCATCGTCATTTCTTCAAACTAATATTGAAACCTGAACAAGTCCTTTTCTTTTATATCTTCAGCAAGAATCCTTATTAAATTTATTTGTTAAGAACCAATTGCTAATTATGTTAAGTTATTATATATGTAAAAGCAACTTTACACACACACATATATATATGTGTGAATATTAAAAAAAATAAACAACTTACTTCCTCCGCCGTCTTTGTCATCATCTGAAAAGAAATAAATACTTATTACTTTTCTGAAATATGTAAAGATGCAGAATGAAAATAAAACCAAATATGAAATGATTTTGAAATTTATCACTTCTCTGTTCCAATCAAAAAGCATTTTCAATCAATAATGGCAATCGAGAATTAAAAATGCAGGGGGAAAATTTATGGACATAAAAATAAAGAAAAATTAGACAGTAACACATTTAAAATGGAAAACTTGGCTAAAAAGTGGTACGTGTTCTACACTTTCTGAATCAATAGGGACAAAGAAGTAAAAATTGGTAGTTAGTGCAGTTTAATGCGGTTTAGTTTCAATAATAATAGTGAGTAAATGCGTTCCTTTTTTTTTTAATTATTGATTAATACTATACAATTTAGCTTTTTTTAAGGAACAATATCATCCCTATGTTACAATTAAATAGGAGTATTTCGGGAAATAAAAAATGATCAAAGATAATTTCTTTTAACTCAAGTATGGCTATTTAAAAATAAAAAGGAAACTTTGTCAAATTCCAACTTATCCGTTTACTAAAACACATGTTTTAGTAAACGGATAAGTTGTCCCAAAACAGTAAAAAAAATTTCTTTAAGAAAACCTTTACAGATTGCTTGCACTTACTACCATTTAGTTAGGTATTCAAAGCTGTGCGATATTTAGAAAATAAAGATGCACAACGTAAAATATGTTTCTATGTATCATATTTTTAGTCTTTCTATTATAAAACAGCGTTAGGTGTGTCTTTTCCGTGTCCGATTGTTGACCCACTTTGACTTCTATTCCTTGTACAGCACATCTGCATTAAATTCAGTGATGACTTATGAAATAGTTAGTGCATGGGTCTAAAGACGGACACGCGATGCACAATATTGCACTTTAACAATATTTCCAATAACTAAATTTTGAATAATTAGAGAAACAAATCGAAATATAATTAAGTGATAAAATAATAATGCTTAAACCATTGTTTTATTAGTAATATCTAGATTTAGGAAGAAAATGTATTAAAAACTCTTTTTTACCAAAAATTGGAAGAGGGGGGGAAGTTATAGCTCCCACTGTTTGGAAAGCTTCTAAAATTTCATAGACAAGTAATTATTGTTATTCTTATTCCTATAGGATTATGAGTGTTTAATCTTTCGTTTTTATGTTTATTCCTTCTCTAATTTTAATTTTAACTAATATTTTGTTTCAAAAGTTCCATGTTGGAAAAATCCAATTATAGTTATGAGCACTTCTCTCTAAAAATTCATCTTGATCCTTTCTGTAAGAATTTCATCGTTACTTATTCTCTAACGACAATGTTTCTCCTCGAACATGGAAAGAGATAAGTTAATGATAAACAAAAAAAAAATTATTTCCAATCTTAGTTTTGAAAACTATTCTCCAACAAAAATCTTAATAATAAACTTGGTAAACTTATAAATAAGAGTTCGATAATAAACCTGGTTTTTCTTGAATGATATACTCGAATTTAATCAAGCTTGCAAGTTAAATATAATTCAAGACAGATTTAAGCTAATATTTGACAATATACTATATTTTAATAAGTCACGGCTTGAAAGTTTTCTATAATGTATACGAAAATGTAAACTAGTTTTTCAGTGGTAGTGTGTAAAATGTTACAGTCTCAACGAGAATAGAAATAGAATATTAATTTTTTTCTAATTTTCCTTCTCTAGATCAATACTTTCCAAACCAGGAAACTTTGGGCTATTGTCGAAAAGTTACCGAACTTTTAAAAAGAAATAATTAATTTTCATATCAAAGAATATAATAGAAGCAAGCCTCTTAATTATTTATTGTTGTACACATTTTTTTAATATTCATATTTAATTTTTTCTAAAAACAAACTTAAATGCATATTTTAATGCATTTCACAGCCCTATTAATTAATGTATAATTTCTTATGCATTAAGATTTTTCATTGAATTAAAGAAGGATCAATAATAATCAAATTAGCAATGCCAATGCAATTGAGAATAAAAGTAAAAATTAATTATCTTTCAACCTTAATTCAATTTTGGAACAGATTCAGTGGAAAGTATGAAAAGTTTCTTATTGAACAAAGCCATTGAATTGCTTCTAATATTCGTAATGATTTATTAGCGGGAAACAGGCTTCTTGGCACCGGTTGCAATAAAATACAAATATCGAACTATATTGATGGTCAGAAAAGACATACGAGTACATTGCAAGAAATATTTGGATTTTAGCAACATTTATGCTTAGATCATAATTAATTTGAGCCAATAAGCAACAACAAACATCGCATCCGATTTTTATGGGATAGTTGTAGTTGGTTTAAATGATTAAAAGAATGCAAAATATAATTAAATATGCTATTACGAATATGTCATATTTAAAGGTTGTTATTATTCTGTTCATTCAAGCATCTATATTTTTTTGTAATAAAATTTTATAATTTAATTTATTTCCGTTATTATGTCTGTTAAAAAAGAGGTTATGAGTAGATTACAGAAGCTTTTTCCCAATGGATGATGGAGGTGGGGGTTAATAGCATCAAGGTTTGAAAGCGGTACTTCAGATGATGCTTTAATATCTTTTGTTACACATCTAACATGTTGGATGTAATTGTTGCTCAAACTTTAATGTGTATAATTATGAATAAAGATATTACATATTTAATGAAACATAACATTTCTTTAAATTGGATATTAATTTACAAAGTGTTCTCTTAATTGATATGCATTGATAATTAAAATCAGTGAATATTTTTATAACTATCTTTAAACAAAAATCTGTTCGATGGTGTTATACAGTATTAACAAGAATGAGAATAAAGGTATTCTTATTTTTATACGAAACAATTACGTTACAATTAGTGAAGGATATTTGATTTAAGATCTCACTAGCATGAATCTAATGATTCCTGATTTTTAAGATTTAAACTTTAAATATATTAAAAAAGAAATATCCACGTTGACTTAGTTTCAAAAAAGGAGTCCTGTTCCTAATTTTTTTATCTTTTTTTTGTCAATTATAAAGGAACACACATAACAATTCTTTCACATTATGTATAAAGAAATCAATTAAGATTCATAAATATGGAAACAGTTCTTACCTTCTGTTGAAAAGATTATTGAATGTTTAGCATTAAATTAATACTCATTTAAAACAATATTTACATCTTATAATAAAAAACAGTACTTATACATGTGTGAAATGCAATATTCATTAGTATATATGTTCTATGTCGCTTCACGTATTTTTTTAATTTTTTTATACTCCTCGGAAGCAATTGGAAGAACTTAAGAAAGAAGCGAAATAAATTTTTTTTATATATAATTAAGGTTTTGTAGATGCGTTAAATATAAAATATTCGAAATTGTTTTAATGTACTAAGTATGTGTTTAATAAACTTATCGTAAAATGTTATGTTACTGATGCTTGCATGAAACTGTGCATTTCTGAAACAATATTTTCAATTAAATGTTGATTTAAAAGCAATTTTTTTTTATTTTCTATGTAAGAAATTTTACTGTTATTAAAAATCAATCTGAGGACACATTTTCCGTAAAATAATTATATTTCAGCAAATTATTCGTCTTTCAGTCATTGAACATATTAGAGCAATTTTGCAATTTACGGAAAGAAAAAACGTTGTTTTTCTTTTCCCCCTTTTTTTTTATGAACTGCTTGTAACCAAACATAATAGGAAATATTTCGAAATTTAAATTAATTTTATATGACAGTTATTTTTATCTATCTCACCAAATGAACTAATTGACACGGAAAAAAAAGTTATTCGAATCTGGTTATTAACAATCTAGACTATAATTTTCGTCAAGGACAAGAGATCATTTTTATCTTGAACGTTTTTGGGACGACCGTACCGAAAAATTATAATTCGCGATTGTCGTTGACGGCCGAACGCCTCTGGGGGCGAACGATGGGTATTCGCATTCTAAGATGGAAAGTTTTCTAAATATCTCTAGATGGCGCCCTGTGATCATTACTTTTGAATTGAATAGTAGTTTGTTTTTCACCGGATGTTTTTTTTTTATTGTTTTTTGTTATGTATTATATATTTCTTTCCTTTTAGAGCTGTACCGTCAGAGCTTTTTCACTTTGCATTGCTTTTGGTTGTATTTCGTTTACTTCCCTTTTTTTTTCGAAAGGCCTTGACTCCTGTTTATAATTGGGAGAAAGTGTTGTTTATCAGAAGAATATACTCACATGATCGACGATCTAATTAATGATGAGTGTGTGATTCCTTTTTTAAAAAGTTTGAAAAAAATATTTCAAGTGATTCTGATGCAGACATTTTGTCAGAGACGGACAAAACAGGACCTTGTACTTCTCCGCGCTTCGAGAAATATCACACTCGGTCTTCACATTAAGTTTTGTTGCTTCTTGTAATATTCTTTATTGTATATTTTTTATTAAATTTTACAGTTTACTAACATTTTTGACAGTAAATTCTCGCAATAATTTCAATAGCGCTTCTGAAAATTATTTCTCAAAGTAAATACTTCTTTATGTGCATTTTTCGGTAAATTCAATGCAAATGATTATTAAACATGCTAATTTTAAAATATATAACGGCTTAACTAATAATCTAAAATTTTACCAAGAATTATAACATTAAGATAAAGACTTTTTTTGTGTGATTTTTTTTCTAAAGTTAGGCTTAGTGACGCACCCCCCCCCGGTTGTGCACCAGTTCCTTTCGATCCTCCTCCGACTCCAGGGAACGTCCTACGTGAAGGCGTGCCGTCCCGAAAGAGTTAAAGGTCCAAAGGCAAAGTAATAGCTGCTAGTTTAGTTGACAACATGGATATAATCTTTTCCACATGAACCGAAATCATTCTTGGCAATGATACGTATCAAGAACTTTTTAAAAGCTTCGTTATCAGGAAAATGCTATATCATACATAAACAAATCTTATATTTTTAGTAAATATACCATAAAGGAACCATTTTCACTTGAAGATTCATTTGTATCAAATAATGCAATGCTCCTTTTTTATAATTGCATGTTCCAAGAATAATTAAAATTTCAGAGCAATGTTTCGCTGAATATAAGAATAACACATTTAATTATGTTGTACTTATTATCTGAAGTAAAATTATTCTATACGAATATTACAAATATAGATTATCAATCACCATCAAAAATATTTTCCTACGATATTAATTTAGATACTTATACGTTATGCCGAAACAAAAAAAAAACATGTTTTATATTCCCTTAAATCCAACTTAGTGGCTACTTAATTTCTTAAAAATAAAGTTTTGGTGGTTTAAATACTTAAAAATAACTTAAAATTTCATATTTTATCAAATGATAGATTTATGACAACCCTAAACATATAGAAATATTACTTTTTTTTCGTTATATCATTAAAAGCTTATATTTTGAACATAAATGATGATAAAGAAATTATACAAAAAGATTCGGATTTTTATTTGAGAAATAAGGAAAAAAAAAATAGTTTTCATGATTTTGAACTAAATTCTAACCGAATGTATGAACGAAATTATGAATTATAAAATACACACAGATTCCTTGTCGTAGTTTTCCTAAATTCTTTTCATATTTTCTCGGAGTATTTTGTTAAAAAATGTTGTTTTCTCTGAAGCTCTCACAGAATTGTTTGTAATGAACATTTTGCATGGAAATATATATATAAAACCTTAATGTATATGTAAAAAGAAGAATTAGATATAAGTACTAAAAATATTTTATAAATTAATTATAATGCTATGGGACCATTATAAGCATTCTTACCATGAACTACGTGATCTGCAAAAGTAATAAATCAGTATTTATTGAGTTCGATATAATTTCTCGTTTGTTTTCAACTTGCAACAAATGAATACACTTTTTTTTAAAGAAACAATATACTTTTGATTGAAAAGAAAAATAATTAGATTTAGGTTTTTTTTATATTATCGTAATATTTGTATTATCTTATACATCAAACTGCATTACAAATTATTTTAAGGAAGAAAGCATGGTTTGATTTCAAATTTCTTTGTAATGGAAATTCCTTGTTTCTATATATATCCTTGTTTTCGTCAAATATCTCGAAAAGTCTCAACTTCTAAGAAATGACTACATTTTCTTTTTGATAAACAAAATATTTTCAATTGACAAGAAAACAATTAGTTACTTGAGTTTTATTATCGTAATATAGGGATTATTTTACGTATCAAATTTTATTTGAGGAAGAAAGAATGGTTTGATGAAACATTTCTTGATAATGTAAATTCCCAGTACGTATAACGAAATATTTCTTTTACAAAATAAATACTACCTGTATCTCACTTCACCCGTTAGTTAGTACTTTTATGATGAAAAGAATTTTGAGAAAAAAATATTTGATTAAATCAAAAGACTTCGAGAATGTTCAGTTAGTTCATTTTTATTTAAGTTTCTACTTTTTTTTCATTTTCACACATTTTTAATTGTTTCTCTCCAAAAACATGAGTACAATATTTTATACTATATTTGCCTAATACAATATGTTGCTTTGCAGTTATGTCATAGGTTATATAAATCCTGAACAAGAATGGAATTTTGATTGATATTATTTATATATACAAGAAAGGATAAATTATGTAATTTTTTTTTGAAGTGGATAAAAAAAATTGACTATCTTCTATAAGAATTAAACTGTACTTTCTGTAGAAAAAACAAAATAAATTGCGAATAAAACATAATTATATAAGAAATACAGCATACACGAAATGGTCACTGAGCAACACGTAACTCTAAATTCTAATTTATGTAAAGAAGTGAAATTTCAATAAAATATTAAAGAAACATCTTGTAACAGCTCTGTGAATATAATATCAAATTATTATTTGAATTTTAAACCCATACTTACGATGTACTGTGGCCATTGCTGAAAATAATACAAATAGAAATTACATTTTGCTAAGATATAATATTTTTTTAAAGATAATGCTATTCATTCAAAGCAATGTGTATCTAAAAGTCTTTTTTCCAATTTTAAAGAATGTTTCCGATATAGTTTCCAAATCAATAAGTAGATTTAAGATCAGAAGAATAGTTATTTTTAATAGCAGAAAAATATTTAATAATTATTCAACATATGTAGAATCAAAGCTTGATATAACGTTTATCGCTCAACGAAGCTCAAACTGGATGTAATGTTTTACGAAAATATAGGCTCATTTTGTTGCTCATGTATATTTAATCAATTTATGACGAATAATACGTAAATAATTTTAGCCAAGTAAATATTATACTTCTTTACTGATAATATCTTGGAATAAATTTCGTGAAGTCAATGTAAACGTTCTCCGAGTTTACTTATTTGAGAAGGATTTAGGGATTCAAAATGAAATATGGATATATTGATCTTGTTCTGATGTCTCTTGTAGCACTTAGTAAATAAATTTACTTTAATTTTACGGGAATCAACACTAGAGCGTTGAATAGTGGGCACTCTGGGACCACTTTTGGACTGTTAACGACTGTTGACGTTGCCTGTTAAATTAACAACGCTAAATTGTATCGGGATAAAAGATATTTACAAATATGAAGAATACACCTAAATCCATGGATCCTGCATATCAATAGAAGAGTATTTCTTCAGGTTTATCTTTTGTCATAGTGTAGGCCGTTTGCATATTGTATGATTGCTAAGTGTACCAAGTTTACAGACAACAGTGTTGAACGATAGGTAACTAGGCACTATATTTAATAACTCCATCCCCACCCTCATCCATTCTTGTGTGTATTCCAACTGGTTTGGACAATTACAATGTAAAAAAGTAACACCACATATGTTGAATTCGTAACCAACTTGTTCTTGAAACACTTTTCCGACATCATAAACTGTAGTTTTTCATCTAAATTTTTGAGGCATGATCATTATCGGACGTCTTGAATCGCGTCGCACAAAAACGTTTCCCATCACGTGTCATACCAATGAAATAGTGGCCAGACTGAAATTAAATCAAAGGGACATGACACCAAAGATATTTTCACACATAATAGCATCCTGTCATCCCACTCATTAATTGTATTAATTAAAAGAACCGTCTTACTGCTAAAGTTTTTTTTATCTTCTAGAAAGATCTACACGTTATTAGGTAGGTGTGTACTAGATTTACTGGCATTTCATTGTATACATGTATTATTTACATTTCTGAACTTACAAACCAAGAAGAAAAAAAAGTAAATTTCTACGATAACGTTCAAACAGTACAGTGACAATATTTTTTTCTAAATGAAAAGTTAATTTTATCAACTAGAGTGGATTTTCTTAAACATATTATAGTGTTTTAGAGTAAAAGTATCAAATACTTACTCGTTGCAATGAATGCAATCAAGAGAAAGATAAGGAACACTGCTCTCATTTTGATGTTTCTAGAGGTGTTGTATTACTTCCAATAGTACAGAAAATCAAAAAGTGTAGCTCTATATATATTTAGATGAAACATAATAAATTCGACTTTACTGTGAACAAATTAAATAAATCCACGTGTGTTTAGCTGTATTATGGGCTTCCGTGTCCACTAATAGTCATAATATAATCTTATTTTGTTTGAACAAGCATTAGGTGTTTCAATGAATAAGGTTACTTTGAAAATAAACCACAAATTCATTGTAGATATTTTTAGGTTATGGACATTAATCAGTAATAGTATATAACAAAGTCGTAATATATATATATATATATATATATATGATGTTATTATTTTTTTTAAGCCAGACATAAGCTTTAACTACCTCTTGAAGATATGTTTAAGGTACTCTTTACATTAGATTAATATCGAACGAATAATGATACAGCTGTATAAGTTTGAAAAGAATCTCTATAAATAAAAAATATTAATAAAATAGGAAAAAGTTTCCACCAAAACATCAAAATTGATGGCCTTTAGATAAATACAATCGGTTGCGAAAAAATTGGTTCCTTTTTTAGTATGTTGATGTTGGACTACTGACGTAAAATTGGACATGCTTCCCTCTCAAACTAGATGTTTTTTGATGTGGTTGATATTCTTCCTTGTGGATAATTCGTCAATGATAGCTTTTGTATCACTCGAAGCGATAGCATGTAATCCAGGAATAATAATTTTTTTTTTAATTTTTTCTTTAGTATACGATAGCTTGACTTGTATGATGAAATCTCTCTTTACTCGAAAATCCTATTTTCCTTTGAATGCAGCATTTGAGATATGTTCATAAGTTAACTGTTGGAAATTTGTAATAAATGTCTTCAATTATTTAGAAGTCTTTTATTGTGCGTTGCTATTATTTGTCACAATACTTTTAATGAAATACTAAAACTCACAGAAAGACTCTAGAATTAGTGTGTAAATTCTTCTTATTTTTTTTTCTTGGTGCCAAAATCTCTTAAGAACGGGGAATAATTTTTCGACTGATGTATTTTGTGGACTGCGATTTTATCCTTTGTTATTGAATGTTTAGTAGGATTATTTCCAATTCTCTTAAGTGAAACCCTATGTAACATTTATCTTTTAATAAGTGAAAATATAGCAGCATCTTAGAAAGTAAAATACTTCTCATCATCTTCATTTTATAATCAGTCATATTACATTCATATTTTGTTTAGAATTATGCGGTTATAGAAAACATTAATATCTTCACATTTTGTTCAAAATACTAGACATTGAACAATCATTTGAGTTAAATGGTACATGAAAAATTCTATTATAAGAAACACATTTTGAAAATTTCCTCTCGTTATAAACATATACTATTCCATTACATTATCAATCTTTATTGCTCCTACAAGCAACCGCATTGGAATCAGTAAGATCAATTTAAGAAATATACGGGTGGTGTTGGCCGGTGATGTCTTTCTAGCCTCATGCTTAATTCCTGATTCAATTAAAAGACCAGATATGTTGTGAAGTTGGTTCCCGTTAATAAATGTAGGAGTTCATACCACTCACATTGGCATTGTGGTGAAATTAGCGAAGTGGTTCACAATCCCAGGAGTCGTCTTCGTTACTTTATAGATGCAATCAGCAACATCCGTAACATATAAGCCATGTGTTGATTCGAAGTACGAATTTAATAAACATTTAAATCCAAATTAAAGTTATATTGAAATAAACTTTTTCCTTTAAAATATTTAATTTGACAAATTTGTGTGAGTGTTTCTAGGCAATAATATAATTGTGTGTGTAAATTTTTAAAAGGGAAAAATGATTGGTATAAGAATTCTACTATGATGTAGAAAAAAATACTCTAAAAAAATTAAAAATTCATTTTATTTTCCGGATGTCGCAAATCAAAATGTTGTGAAAGTAATGCCTCCAGTAAGATGCCGATAAGTTTTCCAGGAAAAAAAAATACATAATTGATGACTTATGAACTTTTATTCAGTAGGAGCAATACAATCATAGCTTATTTTTTACGCATCTCACAAGTGTGATGCTGTAGCTGAGTGATCTCGGCAAAGAGCTTGCGGTCGGAGATGTTTTAGTGTATGTGATCTAATCCAGGTGCTACATAGGATTCGCCGTGTAGCGAGACTAAAAAGTTAAAACTGGTTGAGACTCATTTTGTTTTCTTTATTGGATGCTTCGGGTGGCATGTTTCTGCCCGATTCATAGGACAGCTACATTAATGACTTCAATGACCATAATTCAAAGTCAAACGATTCGACCATGTCATAGTCAAACGAGTAGGTCGGTACTTGAGTGAGCATTCGTTCTTCGCATGACTCCACTCCAATTGTTTTAATCGATTTCAATCTCGATAGAAGATGGATCTTTAACGGAATGAAGACTCGAACACGTGGTTCTATTGAAGCATTGAAAATCACTATCTTGTGACAATGAGTACTTGTGAGCTGCGGATTACGTGGTTGATGTTACTCATTAGAAAAATCGAAAATATCATTAATGATTATGTAGTTTAAAAATGGCAAAAAAAAAAAAAAAAAAAAAAAAAAAAAAATTAACAACCATATACTTAAATATATATTAATTTTACTATACTTGGAATAAATCCAGCTTTTTTTTATTATCAAGGAATGTGAATGGCATTTATTAAAAACATCATTCCTATCTTAATAATTAATAAAGAGATTTCCACGTTTAATGCATTACATGGTTAACAGTTTTAAAGCTTTAATGTCGGTCTCTCTCTCTCTCTCTCTCTCACACACACACACACACACACACACACACACACACACACGCACACGCACACACGCACGAGTTCTTTAAAACTAGCTTTTTATAACTAAAACCCATTTATATAAAGATAACAAAAAAATTAAGACTTGAAATCTTTTTAAGGCTGTATGCGCATAATTTCAAAGACTAGAGCACGAAATTAAAGCCGCTTCTCCAATAGCAAATCGCACCAACATTTATTTTATATTCTTACTTTATAATATTTGATAGAGTAGCATATTTGTTTGTAAAATTCATCCTCATCGGTCCTTTATTTTTGTGTTAAATATATTCCATATTTTGTCTCCTTTACTATGATCTAAATGAGCTTTGAATATATATATTCAAGTGAAAAAATTGCGTCGTTGGAATTTTACTAAACTTTAAGAGCACTATATCATAAGAAAATGGAATTGTTTCAAAATCAGAAACTTTCTTGAAAGTTAGAGAGTTTTTTTCTTGAAATTTAATACAAGTCATGGTCAGGTTCTTGGACAATAGACGAACACAGACTTCAAGTGCTTGAAATTGTATAAATAATTCCAATAATAAATAAATTATGATACTTACTTTCATCGACTAAACTGTAACTTTTTTTTAACGATTGAATGTTTTCTTTCATTTACAAACCTAAAGGGATGTCATAGATAAACTTTCATTGTATATTAACTGATCTGAAAACCGGAAACTTTCTTTTCTTTTTCCATTTCAAAAGTTAAGGATGTCTACCACAAAAATATTTGAACAGCTTTGTTTTTTTAATAATATTAGCTAATGCTGTTTTATTGCTACTGATTTGTCTTGCAGACTAGGCCAAAGATTTCGGGTAAGTTAATAATTTGTAAAAATGATAACGGTTCTAAAATTAATAAGATAATCATAATATAAGCTTTTATGTTTTTCAGATTTTTACGTTTCTCTTGAAAAAGTTGTGCTATTATTAATCCCGAAAACTCTGCCAAAGGTTAAGTAATATATAGAGAGATAGTTTCAATGTTTCGAAAGAAAATGCTATTTTTTTCAACAACGAAATTATATTTCATACAATCAAAAGAAAAAAGAAACATACCTGCTGAATGACACAGAAACCATGTAATACTTTTAGCGATAACAACTAGATGTTATTCAAAGTATAGAATGTTTTCCTTATTATTGTTTGATGGAAACAGAAAGATCAAAATATTCATCAAAAAATCCAAACATTAATGAAATAAACTTTTAGGAACGTACAAGTATAGACTTTTGAAAATATGATCAAAACTGTAATATGAACATAATTAAATATTAAAAATATTTTTAAGCAAATTAATTGTTTTTTGATGTGCAGAATTTTTTTTAATATATGAGGTTGTTTCAAAAAGTACTTGTATTTGGAGACCAATGGCATTATTACGGTAAATTGTTGTCATCATTGTGTTCCTCCATAAGTTAAACATAGCTGAGACAAATTTACATTCAATCGTATGTTAATTTTGATTTGGAAATCATTTTCTGCCAAATCAAAATTTGAATACTGCCGCGTCGAGTTTTCAACGTCATTTTGCGTTGAGTCCTCTCCGTCGGAGAGCCCTGGATAGATTTTTATGCCCCGGAAATCAATCAAAAATAAAAACGTTGAATTGCTTCTTGTGAATATTTTCAAAAAAGGCGAAGATGGTCTCATAGAAAGGAAAAATTATGGGAAAGAATTCTTAAGGTGCGAAAGACGTCATGATAATGAACACAAGAAATTGAAACTTAGATAGCAGTATAGGGAGGCATGATGCTTAATAAAATCATATAATTTTCATATCGTACGGGTACAAGTTCTTGGAATTTCTGAGGGCTTATTTAACTACCTTCATAAACAAAATAAATTGTTCTTCCCAAATTCAACACTGATTTCTCGAATACAATATCCCAAGTCTTCCTTTTTTTTGTTCCTAACTCCTAAAACTCTTCATTTGGAGCTTCTAATATAATCACTAATAAATTTCTTGTCTAACATTTTTCTGCGTCAACATCTGATACTTGTACTTTCACTCTATTGTCAACTTTACCAGACAGAAACTTAACATTTGAAGTATTCAACGATTTCTTATCCTGTGATTCTAATCCTTTTTCAGCACTCATTTTAGTGTCGTGATTTGTTCTATCGTGCTTAAAATATTTTTCTCGATTAAAGATACCACTATTTCAACCTTTTTCTACGTCTGAAAATCAACTGCACGTGACGGTTGAATTTGTGATGGATCGTTTATTACCCGTATCAGAATCATCTCTTTCCCTACTTCTATTTTAACCCTTTGAGGCGTGGTGTATAAAAAACATTAAATTTTAGTTATAATTCACATGATATGAATTAATGATGTTAAAAAGGACACAATATCAAGTGGTAAGATTAGTTTTTATTTATTTCCTGATTTTTAAGACCCGTTATAAATAATATGCCACCGTCTCTCTAGGACATCTTATTTGTACACTCATTGTTTCGTATTCCTTCGAAGATATAATAACTACTTTCATAAAAAAAAGTATATTATTTTAGTTAATTTAAGGAATTTTAGGAACACAAAACTTTTTTGAAAACATGAGAACTTTATGATGTTGTATTTTTATTTCTATGCGTGATAATTTGTGCACAAATTTGTTAATTAATTTAAGTATAACATTTTTTTATACATATATGATTTTCATTATTTAATGCTAAAACTATATTATGAACATAATAAACCAAATTTAGTAGAATGCATATGTAATTTTATTTAAAATGAGAAATATTTTTTATTGCAGATACTGTAAAGATATTTTCTTCCTCACTTTATCGGAAGGTAACTCCGATCCATCAGAAGGGAGCTCTTTAAACAAAACAGTTTTTTTCAATCGAAAGTTCCAGTGTAGGCATACTTTTAAAAATATTTTTTAGAAATATATATATTTAAAAAAATAATTAAAACTAGATTATAAGGCTACTATAAAAAAAAATTAAGAGTAAGTTTACATCCGTAAGAGTTCAAAAACCAGACGTTCACGGTAATTGTTCGCATTCGAAACATACCCTCTCACATATGTGATGGACAGATTTGTCAAAAAAAAAAAAAAAAAAAGAAAAAAAAGTTCAACCCTCTTTATTCTGAAGTATTTATGGGATGTACACGAAGGGCTCTGTTTTTCTTTCAAAGCGGGTAACTCTTTGCTGTGTTGTATCTTTTGTAACACCTTTCTTCAATGATTTTCATCTTAGTTTACTGCGATTATTTGATAAAGTTCACGACTAGAGACAATGAACCTCTACCGTCGTCCATTAATTGTCGGCAGCTTATATTCTATTTTTCTTTCATGCTAACACTATATATCAATTATCGTTTGCAAATCGCATGTCTATCAACAACAAATCCCTAATCTGCTGTCTCCAGCCAGTTCTATCTCAATCACCTTCGAAGCCCCTTCCTTAGTCTTCGCTTTGTTAGATTTTTCTTTTTTTTTGCAATATTTTTGGTTTTGAAAAATCCTTTTACAACGTTTTTGTGCATTTCATTTGGTGTGTGTGTCATCAAAATTTCGATCGCTAATTTAACCAACTTCCCATCAAGCTAGAGCTCTGAAACTTTGGGAATCAATCTTACTCGCCTAATAATGCAATATTTAGACATTTGCGACAAGTTTTAATTACTATTTCAATAATTGTTTTTAATAAACTTTGCCACCATACAAAAATGTTGTTTTTAAAAACGTTGGTTTTTATCTCGAATTATTTCACCTGCGCTTTTGTTTGTTGTCCTTCCGTGGGCACGCACAACGTTGATAAATTTTTATTAGCCATCTAAGGGACTATTGTATAAGGTGAAGCGTTTTGTCACTTTTCAATTTTTTTGCTTCATTTTTAATTACATTTATCTTAAATTTATTCAATTTAATAGTTTTTTGTTTGCTTTAATTTTGATTGAATGTAGTTGATACATATTCAATTTAATAATTTATCATTTGTTTTAATATTAATTTCTTTTATCTTAAATATATTCAATTTAACAATTTATCGTTTACTTTAATTTTAATATCGAAAAAGTTTACCATTATCCATTTCTCTATATTTAATCGTTTACTTCAAATTCCTTTATTTAAATGAATAATTTAATAATAATTATAAAAAGGCGCACCTTAGGTGGCTAAATCTGTTCCTTGAAAAACTTTGCATAAAACTTTTTTTTCCTGTTTTAAATTTCTTTTCTTCGGAAAATAAGTCTGATTTTTGCCTCACTGGCACTTTATAATATATTTCCGACCTCAATATTTCATTTTTATAAAGTGAACCGCCACATATCAGTCTGATACGAAAATTTTAGTGCTTCCATCTGTTGCTCTCTAACCCTCTGTGTGGGCGGTGATATAAATTTTATAACAGTTTGAAGTATGAAAAGAATACTTTATATATTTTGCTTTGAGTAATTAGCAGTATTTATATAAAGTTTCAAACATGTGATTGGTTAGCTGATGAAATTAAAATTTTCAATTCATTTCAGAAACATTTTTGTAAGGGATAAAACAACCACTTGTTAGGAACTTTCATTAGATTCAAGGGAATAATTTTTATAATCCTTTTGCATGGTTGTGCCACCTAATTTAAGTAAATAATACTATAAGCTATCATTTGAAGATAAATGTGTGGAGAACAAAAGGTATTTTATAGAGATTTTTAGGGTGCTAAATATGTGTTATAAAAGTATACCACCGCCCCTTAAAGGATTAAAAAGTATTTTTAACTGTCTCTATGAATGCCTGAAGCTCTTTCTTAGTTCTGAGATGATCGATAGAATCATTTGAGAAAGAAGACGTTTTCTAGTATACTTTTATAGGTGTCTCAAACAATGCTTCATAAGGATTATACTCGATGTCTTCATGGAATGCTCTATTTTTCTCAATTAGCAGAAATCACAACCATTTAGAACAGTTAATAGCTTGATTACTTTCAAATCAAGCACTTATCATATTTCCGTATCTTTCTTCGCACTCTCGAACGAATCTCGAATTTGGCTATGTCTAGGTTTTCCGTGTCATTTTCCAGATCTAGTAACATTACACTAGTTTCTTCTATGATTTAGTTACTCAACTTACGGCTTTTCCTATTTTCCAGTTAACTGGGTGCTCCAGTTAAAACAAAAACATTAATTCGGTGATATGCAACCATTTGTAGTATACGTATGCTTCTTAGGATGCAAATGTATGTACTTCATCCAGAGGTCTTGATAGACAAACATAAATTTATAGTCATTATCTGGTTATGATTTCAAGTCAATTAGGTTTACTTGGCATCTAAAATTCACCTCTTGAAAGATATTTGGCATACATGTCCCTTTGGGAGTAAATTTAATTTTTTGACATAATTCCCGCAAATTAAAATAAATCATGCCTTCTTCGATAGTAATAATTTATAATTTTCTAAGCTCTTTTAACTTTTTTTTTTCCAACTGCCACGACCTATCAAAAGGTATTCCGTAAGAAATATGGTTTTAAATTTTGATAATCTTCCTGTTTATTACTTTTTTTTATTTGTACAATTGTTCTTTTTTTTTTTTTTAACAAATCGTCCCGTCTTTACTTCGATAGAAAACCAGTGTGGGCATTCTTAATTTTTGGAATATAAACTCAACAGGACACCAGCAATTATGCCCTATTTTATAAAATGTTAGAAAGTAGCAAAAAACATCTATCCTTTTCCAGATTACAGAAATCTCGGTCTTATACAGTCACAGAGTAGCGCATGATCTTTTTATGCGCAGAGTAGCGCATCAAACATCGACGCAGACCGCCAGTATAACGAACAGGATGAGTGTCATTACTGTGTTGTCCCCCGTTGCCATCATTGGTCGATATAATAATAGCAGCTGAGCAAACTGGAAGCATTTTCACCATGGAAAAGATTTTTGTCACATCTTATTCACTAAAAGTTGTGGTGAATATGTAAACGAGTCGGTAATTTTGAGAAAAATTCAATAATTTATCACGTTTATCAAATTTAGTGTTTATTATAAATAATCGCCTGTATTTATGAAAATTCGACGGATTTCAATCCGATTTATTGTAACACATATATAGTTACAAACATTTCTGAGTTTATGAGTTTAAAATTAATCTAGCACAGATTATAACGAGAAATAACGCTTTATTCATGGATCTTCAAGATGGCACACAGTTAGAAGAGTTTGAACATGAATAGCACAAACAGAAAACACAGAACTTGTACAGATTAGTTTCTCGATTACAGGAACAACTCAGTACTTTTATTGACATTCATAGTTGTATCAGCAAAGTTCCATTCTCTAGCTTTCTACGGACTGAGGTGTAATATACTTGGAAGTAAAGTATAATACACTTCAGCAGTAATATACTGTACTTCCAAGGCAGATATTGGTCAGTCCGCAAATGCATTCGGCCAAGCAACGTTCAGTTCCTCCGAAGATACGCTTGTTCTATTGCCGATCGCTTCCCAATCAATTTCCGACCAATCTCCAAAAGGAGATTCCACAGACGGACTGATAGAGATTTCTGGCGTATTTATAAGTATTTCGGCCAAGTGGGACGTCATATAGGAAAATTTGGGGAAATTCTGTGGATATCGACTCGATCTTCTTTGTGTGGGATCTTCTTCGTGAGGATATCGACTCGATTCCAGCTCTTTCGAAAAATTTCAGTTTTTGCTTAAGTCGGAATGTTTTACACGAAGTCTCGAAAGTTATTGCCAAATCCGTTGCCAAGGGCAAAGTTTTAAAAGCCATTGTTTAAACTAACCTTGGCTGTGTGATGAGAGCTATTTTAAAGTTTCCTATCCTTCAAGAGTTCTGATATAGGAAATTGTCCCTTCATGTTCGTAATATATATATATATATATATATATATATGGCTGCACTGGGTAAGCACGAGAAATTCAAACGGCCTTATTGTCCCATTCAGATCTATTTTTATTACACAACATCCGGAAGCGGCTATAGGCTTCCTGAAGGCGATTTTAAAATAGACGCATTCTTAATAAACAGTAGACATTTAAATTTTGACGTAGTTCTTCAGATATGACGAAATCATTTGTTCCTGAATCAACTGAGGCTTTTATACACTATCCATTCAATGTGATGTATTTTTTTTTCTATTCTGGTTGAAATTTGCATCGGATGGGTTATTTTGAGTTACAGAATCATCGTCAGAAAAGGTCGCTTCGGTTTAGTTTTCCTCATTGGACGAGAGGCTGGGGCGGTTTGCTTCCGACAATGACTGCTGATGACTAAGGGTGCGGAGAGGGTATATAGATCTTTTTTCTGTTATTGGAAGCAGTAGGTCATATATAATCATCGCAAAAGCTTGGTTGGAATTCATTGTTCACATCTCGTCAAACGTAGGATGCTCTAGCGTTTATTACGTCAGCGAATACCATCCATCTTTCACCACAGTAACGCATTACATGCCTCAGACGCCTACAGTGGTAGCAGAGAGGCTTATTTTCGGTAGTTCTCCACAAATCTCTTTTACGCTGTGCTTTGGCGGGTTTTCTGGCAGGACGTCTGGTCCTGTAGCCTAACTGGAGTCTGGTAATTTGGAATAGTATTGCGTCGTTTTGGAGTAGTGACGAAAGCGAGATCCTCTTTGATTTATTCCCAGAGTACAGATGCAATGTGCCGAAATGAAACGGATTCTTCATCGGTATGTGGTATTTCTGGTAGGATATCCTGAAGCTCTTCCTGAACAATGCTGTGATACAGGCATTGTGTATCAGCTATGTCTATATCGGGTGACACAGTACAAACATTGGGTAACCTCTGAAATTGAGACCGGCGATATGTATCCATTTAAGGTTTTTAATCTGTTTCCATTGTTTAACAAATTCATTAACTGTTCCTTAGTCATGAACCAGTAAGTTATGGTACAAATCCTTTGCGATCCCTTCATCAATTGAGCCCCTATCTCACTTTCTTGCTTTCCAAGATTAACTTTTCGGCAAAAATAAAGTACATCGTGGATGTACGACTCGAACGTCAAGTCAGGTCTCTGTATTCCTGTTAATAAGAAGCTTTCGGCTTGGCGTCTTAAATTGTTTGTATGGCAAATTAAATCCTATGCGGTCAGAGATGGATTGTTTCTGATTATTCAAAAATTTCCAATTCATGACAGCGCGTGTAACGACGCTCAACCTATTCCGTAACCCTAGAGGCCTCGAAGAAATTATTGAAACGGTGCTGGAAGCCTTGAGACGCAGGAGGTGAATGGCTGGTACATCTTACTATAATTGCCCACATACGAACATGTTAAAACAATTGGAAAAAGTGAATGAATCACATTACTTCCGTTGTCTGACGAAGGGAAACAAGCAAACCTGCTAGTTCCTGTCGAGAATTTTTAAGGTTTTTTTTTTTGCGTGGATATGTAAAGATATTTCGGTAGAAATCCTGCTACAGCGTGTCATTTCCTTAGTGCAAGTGTTGTGCTCGACTTTCTAAATCAAACGTCGTTCCTTTCCGACGTTAATAAATTTTAATACACTTAAATAACTAACACTGGAACATTTTTACAATCATTTTCACTTTACAATCATCACTGTTGAGTCACTTGTAGGGCCGAAATCTACTCCTTCTCCTCGCTATTTCTATTCCTCCGGCTCTTGTCAGGTATGGACTTATCTTTCCTGTTGCCGTTTGCCTCTCGCTGATGCACAATCCGTTGCGTGGGGGATGTGGACTTGACCTCCTAGGCAGGACTTTACTTTTGACGTTTGATCCTCGAGATGGACCGGAACTGGACCTTCCGGACAGGACTTGATTTTCGTCAACTGCTTCTCTCCTAGTCATCTTTCTTGTTCCACCTAAAGGAAATGACACCGGAATTGGCATCTTTCTCCACTTGAAGTTCTCATGGGGTAGTCTTTTAACTTCAGTATTCTTAACTAATGAAGAAGGCGCACGGCGTTTTTGCCAGTTCAATCTCACTGGTGGCCTCCTTTTACTCAGATGCCATCTTTCCTGTTTATTGCAAGATTCTGTCCACCCTTTACTTCTCATTCTCTTACTTCGACATTGTTTCTCTTTGGTACTTCCCCCCCTGGCTAGACCTTTGCTACTCTCAATTTCTACATGTTCTGCTCTAGACCCTTCACTATCCAATCCGACTGTCTCCACAACACCTTCATCCCTTTCTCTTGGTAGATAAATCCGTACCTGATCTACACTCACCGCTATCAGTTTACCCCCTTTCCAAATAACC
>BMAW01098568.1:0-10636 GCA_019974015.1 Nephila pilipes | reverse complement strand
GTTTTACTGCAATAATATGCATCTGAAAGAACAAAGAATATTTAAGTTTTCTATGGAATAACTTTCTTCTTCTGATTTATAAAACATTTTAAAATATTTTTTACAGATCAGAAAAACTCCAAAATTAATCGCTTAAACAAGGTTAAAATATTTTAAATGTTAGAAGAAAAAAGCAATTCCATAAAATTCTCCATCATATTTTGTTTGTTGTTTCAGGTGAACTTTATTTCATTCAAATAGATCAAATTGTAAAGATTTGAGAAGGGGAGTCGAAATTCCATAAAAATATGATGAAGTTCGCGGAATCAAAATGTCCGGTGCATAGAAATCTTAAATTTTTGCGTATGTCTTTGCTTTCGTACAAAACATAATTTATTTCCGTCCTTATCATTGATACCTTTTATAGTATATTGATTTAATGCGACGTCATTTCTTACTCAATTAATTAGTTTCAAATGCACTTTATTCCATTCAAATAGATCAAATATTAAAGATTTGCGATGGGGAGTCGAAATTCTATAGAATTGAGAGGACGTTCACGAAATCAAAATGGCCGGTACAAGGAAATCTTAAATTTTTGCGTATGTCTTTGCTTTCGTACAAAACGTAATTTATTTTCGTTCTTATCATTGATTCCTTTTATAGTACATTGCTTTAATGCGACGACATTTCATTAAAAAAAATAACAAATTTTAACAAATAATAAAGAACTACCACCAAACGATCGTGTTCAGAGATAATAAACTTTTGAGTGTCAGATAGATCTTACATTTCGCATTTTAATTGATCACACCAAATGTAAATATTTTCATGTTACTCATCGTTAAATGGAGATATAAGACTTTATAATATATATTTACATATGTGTGTGTGTGTCATGATATAACTTTAATTTTATAACTTCTCTTATTAATAATTTAATTTTCTATTACATCGTATTCCACCCTAATTTTAAAGTAAAGTGTTTATTCTTATTTCCTGATCCCATTCCAAATTATCCTTTATTTATTAGATCAGGCACTTATAAAATTTGTTTAATCCGCTTTCCCAATTTCGTAAATCTGCTAAAATAATCCCTACTAGACTCCTGTACAACTGTAATTTCTTAGAATCCCTATCCTGTACTACATGTTCTATGGCGTTTAGTGTGAAAAATCCCTAATATATTATGGGATACACAGCGAAAATGCGTACTTTTTATCACCTCACCAGTGCAGAAGATACTGTGTGGTTTTACCGCCCAAATATCTAAGAACCTTTTTTGCTTCAGCTCGGCCGGCCGGGTGACCTTGCGCCTTGTTTTCATAAATTAATAGCAAATAACTTCAACAGTTGAATCATTATATATATATATATATGAGTGTGTGTAAGAAATGCTTATGGTATATAAGAGAAGAAATCATAATTGGATGTATTAAATACTTGCGAGAGGAAACAATTGGTGACAATTAAAGCAAGCTGCAATTATGAATTAAGAAATTTTTCCATTTCAAAGTGTCTTACATGAAGATTTCGCATTTCACTTTTTTTATTGTTGCTTAACTACTAAAATATAATGAAGTAAAACATTTAAGAGGAATAACAATTTATTTCTATTCAAAGAATATTACTTACATTAAAAAATATTGATTAAAAAAAAACATGATTTTTGAAATATATAATTTATTAATATTTGCAAGAAAAGTATTGAAAATTCCCTCACAATAAAGCATACAAATATGTTTGTATGTTGTTTAACTGATCAGAAATGTAATTTAATTGCAAAACAGTTTATCAGATCATAGCTTTTGTATTTTGGTATTAATTGCTTAGTACTTTTAAGTGATATAATGTTTAAACCACTTCACTTTCCTTTATTTTAAATTTCTAATTAAAAAAAAATCTGACAGATTCAATTACCGCTATATATTGCTAATTATGTTTCTGTATCTTCTTTCTATTACGATTTCGAATCTCCGTTTCCTAATACATAGGCCAATAACATTGTAAATATATAAACATATAGAAATACACACAGAACAATCAATAACTAATTATTTTTAATGCTTGTCTTAATCTAATAAATAGATGTGTGTATTAATTGTTTATTTGTTTGTCCATCAACGTCAAACTTGAAATCAATATTATTGTAATTGAAATTAAACTCGTAATTTATAACTTTGGTCAAGTAACGAGGACGACACCTCACCTATTTCCGCCATCATCCCACTTTGCACACCACTCTAAGGAGAGGATAGAAAGATTCTGAAGTCTTAATCATTTTTAGTTCTAAGACACTGTGAAGGGGGGGGGGCTAAAGTTGTCTTGAGCTCATTATAGCTGACTCGTAACAGCCTGTTTCCTTCGACTCATGGAATCGAGCATTGACGAAATTAAAGACCCATCGTTTAGACGGAATTGATGCAGGTTAAATCGGTCGTTGCTCTAATTGTTCCCGTTAGAGTGATATTTGAGAGAGAGGGATTCCGGCTCAGTTGTTATCCACGTCATTTCAAAATCATGACGTGTGTAGCTAAAAGTCCTCTTGTTGCTTCTAGTTTGAGGTTAATAAATCCAAACCACGCAGAGGCCCTTCAATAAATTCATCCTACAGGTCCACTGAAACAATCACCCATGAGGTATCCGGGTGGGTGGTCACTTGTAACTCATGCATATCGTAAGACTCAATTGTACCTAGTGTTAGAGGTAAACCGGACACCCTGACCCTCAGTATTATATCAGGAAACTCTTTCTCCAGGTGGAAGGACATCGATGGCTCAGCTACGTTTTGTCAATACGGGCATCATGACTCGGCGACACAATCGTGATATTAGTCGTCCCCATGGAGTTTCCTGTCCTTCACAAAAAAGGATGGCAGGCACCCAGAACTGCCTATGTGATCATTCGCTCTTTTTTCCACTACAGCCCTTGGTGGAAAAGTGGTCAAGTTTTCAGAATCGGGTCTCGCGTTTATCTTTCAGTCACAGGTTCAAGCGTTGGATACTAAAGACATGCCGTGTAGTCCGGGCTGATGCACATAAATCCTTAGCGGCCATAGGTCCTCGCAAAATGGTGATGCGGTTGCAAGAACAAGTGTCGTCCTCGACTTCTAATCAACGTTTAAAATTATGAGATCTTCGCAGGTAGCTCCTAGTGGTGTTTCTAGTGCGACATTCTCCACGGAAACAATCCTGGCCGATAGCCGTCGGTCATTATTACAAGAGTAAAGCAACTATAATATTTTTCGACATTAACTCAGACATTGGCCAAGAAAAACATAATTTCGAAAACTTGAGCAAAAGTGCAGATAACTGGCAAAGTAAAACTCAATTCTTTCAGTGCCAACTTTTGACTTGACTGTATATTACTATCTAACTCATGAGCATGAGAATTATTGGAAGCAGTTATTTTATTAAGAGTTTCGGTCAAGTGACGAGAAAGCATTCCAAAGTGGCATTCAAATTCCAAACTTCCACTTCACGCACATGAGTCAGTTTGAAACTTCGAATAATTGCACATCCATCTGTCTCGGTTTACGACATTTTTGAGTGAAAACATAACACAAGACTTAACAAAAGCAACGCCGGTATCGAACTCACGACGATGAACGAATTGCTATTTTTCTACACGTGTTCCAATCATTACAAATTTTACAAACTCATCTGTCCCATGACTACCTACGTTAATAGCTCTTGAGGAAGTGTTTAGAAGGGAGCAAAGAATTGAATATTAGTTACATTGAATTTTGAGAAGAAAGGCATGTCAGGCTTTTGTCAAATAAATTTCATCCCTATTTAACACTTCGCTCCAACTTCGAAATCTTATAATTATTTTAGATTGATGCTAATTAATTTGTTTGAGAATAACGTTTTGATTAAATTGGTTTTATTAACAACGAACTAGGAGCAAAAGGAGAACTATTGACGTCGGACCTCATAATTTCGAACATTGGGAAATTGACAAGTTCGACGCCTGAACCAGAACCCCTTCATCTATTTTCCACATCAAAGCGTCGGGAGGATATTGCACTGCCACATATTTAACATGCATCAGCCACTGGATACACGGCGGGTCATTTGATGCAAAGAGATTCGAACATACGACTGGAAGGGCACCACCAGCTGCGATTTCCGCGTCCATGACTCCAAGGCTATCGCGGCCACTAGAATAAATGTTGTTAAAATAATATAATAATAATAAAGCATGAAACCAAATGACGATAATATGATTAATCATGAAAATATTAGCATTTCACGCGTTTTTCTTTTTTACTTAGGCTTTCTGCTACGCGAAACAATGCACAGTCTTTCTGCCCATTGAAATGTCCTTGAAGAATACATTGATTTCTATCAAGAGAAAAACTTCAAATCTGTTTTAGATAGTTCATTTTCATCTATAATTATTTTTAAAGTATGTCCTGAAATTAATATTTTTCAAATAAAAAATATAAAAGTTTCTAATCACATTTTTATACGAATTCTATCTCGAGGCCACTGAATTATAAAAGAGTCTAAAACGAAGCCATTCATATCAAGTCTGGTAAAGCTCTGATGTTCAATCAGTTTACATTTTAATCCCTAGTAATCAAGTGCAAAGGATTTTGTTCTTAAAAGCAGTCTTACGTAGAAGACTTCAGTATTTTTAGAAGAATGGATTCAGTAGAAAAAGTGTATCCATGTGAACAGTGCAAAAAAGGTTTTTCTCTTCGCCCTAGTTTAAAAGGACATTTAGATACTCACATCGAAGGAACACCTAGTGGTTGTGACAGTTGCAAGAAAAAACTGATTCAAAGTGACAGTATACAATCACAATTACCTGCCGATGCTAACAAAAGGACTTACATATGTGAAACTTGCAACAAAAGTTTTACAGCTAAAGGTAATTTAATGAGGCACATTCGAGAGATTCATACGAAAGAAAAGGCATATGTTTGTGAAGTTTGCCAGAAGGTCTTTACTCAAAGTAGTAATTTAAAAACTCATTTGCGTATCCATTCGAACGAAAAACCTTATTCCTGCCAAATTTGCAAAATGTCGTTTACGCAAAATATTCACTTGCAAAGTCACTTACTTGTACACAGTAATGAAAAACCACATAGTTGTGTATTCTGCCTGAAGACCTTTGCTCGAAAGAATAGTTTAAAAGTTCATTTACGCATCCATACCAAAGAAAAACCTTTCGATTGCGAAGTCTGTCAAAAAGCTTTCAGTGATCATTCTAGTTTAATCAAGCACAAAAAACGTATACATGCGATTTAAAATCATTATATTCGAAAAATCTACTACAAAGTGTTTTCAAAATGATCCATAAACAAGATCATTTACTTATTTCTCATCCTTTTGAAATCATAAACTACGAGTTTTGAAATTTTGCTTCATGAGTAGACACAATGACTTATTCATGGACATGAAGTTTTGTGTTTGGATAGTTTCGCTCGATATTTTTCATTTTGACTCTTGTATTTCTTTAACAATGCTGAACAACTTTATGCAATCATTTTCTGTGCTCTGACGGAAATTTTTTCTTGTGTATTTTGCTTTTTCCTGTCACACAAATTTTTAATACTTTTTATGATGTTTTAGACGTATGTTTTAAATAAATTTCAGTACTAGAGACACGTTTATTGTTTTCTTAATTGATGATATATCCTACAGTTTTTGTTTCAGTACTTCAATCGTATTTATTTTGCATGTGAAAATCACATTTGAAACCAAAATTGATTTAATTTGAATAAACGTTATATATTTACAATTTCTAATTAGGAAATTTATACAATTTTAAATTATTGTGGATACACACCATTATGCGGTTCAAAAAACTTTTTAAACTTTTTTAATTTAAACATTCAGTACATCTCCATGTCCAGTTTCAAGGAGGAAGCCGTAGCCTAATGATCTTTTTCGCGAACTCGATCCCAGTTATTTCTTCGAGTGGTGGTATCGAACTTTGATTCCACTAACGATCCATCGTGTAGCCGGTAGAGCGTTAAATCCTTCGAGTCTGAAATGTATCCCATTGGCATTGTTTGGAAGAAAAGAGAGTGAGATTTCGTCCTCGTCACTTCACTGAAGATCAAAATTACGAGACCCGATAAAAGTAGACTTATTTTGTCTTCTAGTGCGATGTTTTTGAAACTATTCAAAATCAATTTTTAATCTTAAGGATCTATTGTGTTCGTCAGCAGACAATTTTTGCGCAAAATTTCTATTGCTTTAAAATTGCTCTGTTGTATTTAGTTGAGCAATAGGAAGATCCTTAACTTTCACAAAATTTTAAAGTAAAAATACATTTCGATTATTGGCCAACTATAACATCGCTTGGAGACAATTTCTATTTTTCATAATTAATCGTTACAAATTTATACAATTCTTAGTAAAAATCTAAATATGTATTCTAATTCCTCACACTTCCGATTACAACTGATAGCCTCAGCTGTTTTAGAAGAATTCGAACTACTCAAAGAGGTCTTTAAAGCAAATATTTTTCATTAGTATTTTTTTGATTAGTAAAAAGATCAAAAACTTTTTATAATTTCTGGGTTAAAATTAAATGCTTATTCTAAACTCATAATTAATATTTGTATCAAAAAATAAAATTAAGAGAAAACTATAAGAAATATTTCTAAAATCAAGCTTTTATTAAAAAGTGAACTTTCTTTAAAAAGAATCTATCTCTTATAATTATTATT
This sequence comes from Nephila pilipes, assembly GCA_019974015.1. NCBI lineage: Eukaryota > Metazoa > Arthropoda > Arachnida > Araneae > Nephilidae > Nephila > Nephila pilipes. Next base: position 3,969 of record BMAW01098568.1, on the reverse strand, counting down.
AAACTACTCAATATAAGAATTAAGGTTTGCTAGAGAAATATCGAGAAATAGGGAAAAAAAACTTTTTTTCGATATTAAACTTAAATGAAGCAATAAATAATTAATTTGAATATTATATCAGCTACATGTAATTTAAATTGAAGCAAATAATAATTTATTAATTGGAATGTTTTTAAGGTAAATTTAATTAAAATTGAAGAAATCGATTAAATTGGAAAAATGATATGGTACGCTTGAAGTGATCCTAATAAAACTATAGTCCCTTAGGCGTCTAGTATAAGTAGATCTTCTACCATATCTGTTTAAAAAATTCATGGAGTTTCAGGGGCATGCCTTCTTTCTGCATGTACTTGACTACGAGGCACCAGTGAAGGTTTTTAATCTATGGGGTTTGCGAGTGTGGTGTGAAAGAATTGTACCATTGTAAATCATGCATGTCGAATTAGGTACTATGATTATGAATACAAAATCAATTGAGTTCTGGAGAATGCCTTCTTTATTTAAATCTCAACACTATGATTCTGAGGCGACCTTTTGATCTTTTTATTCCTATGGGTTTATCTGTCTATTATAAAAACGAGTGACGTACCATCGGGATGCTCTGCCGATCTTTCTAAAGTTTGTTAACAACCTTCTTGGCATTATCTCCAAACATCTACATCAGAGAGCTTTAGCTGTACATGACATCATTGGTCTCTTGCGACACTAATTTAAAACATAATTTTTATAGGGTTTACTGCTTCAAGTAAGCAAGATTCTATTCCCTTGGGATTGACCAATGATAGTTCTGTATTCTTCTAGTCAACAAAAGTTTTCTTCCTCTTATTGTTCAAAAGTCTAGAGCACATATCGTTTTATCCACATATTTTTCATATCGTTACTTTTAGTAATTTTGATATGAAATATAGATCTTAATATAACTTGCTACGTATCCTCTTCAGAAAAACCACATCTTTCGAAATCGACCAAATGTTTGTGTAAGTGTTTGACAACCCGTCGAATACTAAACTAAATGATGTAATTTTTCTTTTACAAATCGCAAGCAAAACTATTTTGAGCAATTTTTGTAATTGCAAAAATCCGAGTCAATTTTCTGCGGCATTAAAAATTCAGGATTTATCATTTTAATAATGAAATATTATAGTTATTATATTTAATATTTTCTGAGGGTTCTTTGATACGACATAAAAAAAGGGGAAATTTTTAAGAATCTCATATCATAAGAAAGGGGCAAGAAATTATTCTTATGTGCTTGAAAAATATATCAAAAATATTATATTTGTATTTAGCAAGAAATAAATATGTTTTTGCGATAAGAGAAATACTCTTCTACTCGACGATGTTTACTTGTGTACCTTCCACAATCACACGTGCAGTGACCGGGTACTTTAGTTTTATTAACTACGCAATAGAAGCAACACGAAAGCTATTGGCAACGGAATTCGTAATTTTGAACCTTGGTCAAGTGACGCGGGTGACGTCTGAAATAGCACCTCCATCTCCTAACTTCCACATCACGCCATACACTGCGAAAAACGGGTATGCAAAATCGAGTAGAAAATGCTCACTTTTGAATACTTCACATACTCAAAATGGCTCCGATCCCAACGTATTCAAATTTGAGATTCGCACATACTCATTTTTAGTAACAAGCACATACTCAGAATGGCAACTTCACGTACTCACTTTTGAGTACGTCACATACTCAAAATAGTTCCTATCCCAACATACTCATATTTGAGTCTCGCACATACTCATTTTTGTACGTACTCAAAATGGAAACTTCACATACTCATTTTTGAATATAATCTTGTATCAATTATGAGTGTGGAATAGAAAAATGAGTGTCATGTATTTATTTGTGAATCTGTTACTGCATCAAATATGAGAATCAAACAATCTAGTGAGTATGTTTTGAATTTATTTTCCGATACTGATGTTGTATCGAAAATGAATTTTAAACAGAAAAATATATATCAATTAAAATTTTCAGGGAAATAAATAAGCGCTCCTTTATTTGCAAGTATCATTTTCTTCATCTTATATATTATTTTACACTTTATGAAGTTTTTGTTACAAAACTTCCGATTCAAAATTCGGTTGAATCGAAGTTGGAGGGGGCCTGGCGAACTTTAACTTTCTTTTGGCGATAAATCGCTAATGTGGTTACCATGCAGGTTTGTTTATGGTAACCCTATAAAATCTGTAAAAGGGGATTCGACGCCATCTTCTCTCGCTTCTCATTTGAAATACCCGCCTTGGTGTCATTCTGGTACTTCATTTGCCTTCCAGGCACGACGCCATCTTTTTTTCTCTCTTCCGGTGAGTGAGTGACTGTGAGGTTTTATGGCGCAAGAGCCAATTTCTCTCTTTTGGAAGCTCCGAGTTTGAAACACCCGCTTTGGCGCCATCTAAAAAAAATCGCCAAGGGGATCCATCAAAGTTTGATTTTACCTGGAATGGATTTTACCTAAAAAAAAATGTAGCAAAATGGCTCAAAATTTTAATAACACTGCTTTTTGAATACTGTAATGTTATTCTATAAAATATAAGCTTCATACACAAATATTTACATGCATGAAAATAATTTTAATGCAAATTAAAGTAAGAAGTCACTAAGCTATGATTACGATGCAATATGAATACAGACAAAAAAAAACACCTGCAAAACACAAATAACTACTCACAGAAAATCATTTTCAAATCATAAATCAGAAATCATGATCAATAATATTTCAATAACATTTTTATATCTTAAATAAAAGAATCTTTCTGTAGTGGTGAGTGAGTCACTGGGAAAAAAAATGTAAACAAACAAAGACGCGAAAATGAGTATGCGTACTTACTCATTTTAATATTCCTGTATTCTACCGCGTGTAGCGTGGTAAATACGAAATATAGTTCGAAATATTAAAGCAAACCATATTTGTTTTTGAAACCCACTTTGTAAAATACGTAGTCAGTATATAAAAGGAACTTTTATAGTCCTTATATCTGTAATAAATTTTTGAGAATGCTGATTTCCCATTTTTTTTTGGTTTTGAATGCTTGTTATGTTCACATTCGATAAAGGTATACGCTCAAATCTGATACAAACATACTCATTTCAAAATGAGTACGTCTAGGTATTCATTTTTGAGTATTTCTTTTTTCTCCGTGTATGGAGGACTTTGAACCCCGTTGGTTTAACATGCCTCAGGCCAGGCTACACGACTGGGAAAGGCACTGAATGGAAACCGGAGTACAGGAGAGCGTTGCCTTAGTTACTAGGCTACAGCGGATGCAACTAGGTGTCATATAAATTTTCGATTGTAATTGAAAAGTGTCGTAAGTCATTTAAAAATTGAGTACGCTGTGTCTGGGATTATATAAAATGATTAGTTCTCCAAACAGGGGAAATTTAAATACTAGCTTTCCATAGGCAGGGACAAGCATCACGTCCACGAAAAATCCTAGTAATCCTTTTCTCCTTCGGGTTTAAGTGTCTTGTTTAACATTGGGTGACCTGTCCCCATGATACCCTCGTGATCCTTCTCTATTTTCCACCCTCCTTCTTTTCCTTTCAGCCTATTTATTCCCTCTTTTCCATTTCAAAAAATACGTCTTGATTACATATTTACCTTGTTGGGCGCAGCATGGCTACATCTGGCTCTTGCGCCATAAAACTTCTCAATCACTCTCAAATCTCCTAACAATAATAAAATAATCTTTTTTAAAAATATGTTACTTTCTATATTCTATACGTGTGAATATAAAAGGGATTCATATTATAAAGAAAATTACTTAGTGACAAATTTTTAAAAGAAATATATTCTGTTTATATTTTGATGGAATAACTTTGTGTTCCAACGACAAAATATAAGAATACTATGAATGAACTTTATAACTGTCGAGTATTTAATTCCTTTCAGATTTTATGAAGAAAACTATTTCGGCCTGTTTTAAACAACTAATGGAATAAAACTCTAA
>BMAW01098565.1:115411-201289 GCA_019974015.1 Nephila pilipes | reverse complement strand
TATTAAAAAGACAATAGGTAAAATGTTCTCGTGAGTTTATTCTCAAAAATTTAAAATTGTAACCTTTAGCGAGAACTTTAAGAGTAAGTATCATTATCTTTGTGCATAATACAACACAAGATTATACTTAATTTCCATTGTTGGTCTAATGCTGAGTATAATTTATTTTATAGACTTCGCACATATATATTTAAAAAGACAAATGGTCAAATTGATGACCATTTGCATGATTATCTGTTATAATAACACTTACCCACGAGAAATCAATGCGAAAGACTATGAATATTGTTAATCAAACATATCATTACGTTTAGCTTTTTGAAAAGTCTCTAAATGACTATAATAAAAGCACCTCAATTATTATTGACGATAAATTATGAAGTTTGCGCTTATTTTCTGGAAAACAATTTTGGAAAATTATTTTTTCCGCACTGTCAGTTTTACGTCTTCCCGAAAATTTGTTTTGATTTTTGAAGTTGTTAATGTAAATTGCAAGCAATCGAAGTCTGTTGGTCTTTCATATTCATCTTATCGGTATTCCAGAAAGTAGTCGAGGGGGATAGTGATATTATGAGCTTAAATGCTCATAAAATGTGATAATATCCTTCAATCGGTTTGTTCCTTGGGGTGTTCTTACATTGCACGTGATGACTTAATTTTAGGAAAATATAAAACTATATAAATTGTATAGTTACAATGTGCATAATTTTTCTGGTTTCTGTTCCATTAGTTTGATTATTCTATTTACCTCGCTCTGAAACTTATTATTTTATTTTTTTGCTAAAATATCTTTATAATTTAACAATTTATATAAAATAACTTTTGAAAATTATGACTTTATGTAAGAATAGCAGTCTAATATGAATGTTGTGACCCTGCATTGTAAATAAATTAAGACATTGCAAAAGAAATAAAGTATTGGAAAGTAATCTATCCGAAATGTGGACACTCAAAAATCGATCGTAAATACAATATTGCAGGAATACTTTATTCTTTGTTTAATCTCAAAAAACACTATATAAAGTATATCTTGAGCCAATTAAGTCACTTAAAACTTTCTGTCATCATATAGTGTAATACAGACTATGGGAAATAACAAAACTGATATTAAATCTTTAAAGTAAATTTTTTTTAAAAAAAGTAAATTATGAATTTTATTTTACTGAATCATTCCCTCAAAAAGAAAACCTTTCCAATTAAGATTATTTTACTGCTTAAACATCTTTTTTTAAGAAAATAGTTACTGAAAGGCAGTCCTTAGAAAAGCACTTTTATTATAAATATTATCAATATCGTTAACACAATCTCTTCCGAAATATATAATATATTTAAAGTAATTATGACTTGAAATATATTATGTATAAACATTTTATGGAATAAACAGGGAAAGAATAAACATTTTATGAATTTTTCATTTCTATAACATTTCTGAATTTGCCGATTTTTGGTTTGTTATGTTATCATATTCCTTATGATGTAATTTATTGAAGTGTGATGATTTGATCATTAATTACCGGTTTAATCACACATTATTCCATGGCAAAATATTCAACAGTATTAATTATATTATATCATCATTATAAATTTTTGTTTTACTTTCAACTGGCTTTCTCTTAAAAAAATTTTGGTTCTTTAATATATAGTTTTAGTTTTTGGTTTTTAAGTTTTAAGTATTAATTTTATTAATTATTATAATTTTTTTATATGATTTGTATAAATATATCAATTTGGTTTTGTAATGGATTCTTTAAATATAAGTTTTTTAATCTATTAATAGGACTGAATTCGAGTTTGATATTCTTAGATTGTTATATGTTGTGTTTTACAACTGGCCATTAAAATTGCAACACCATGAAGGAAAGCAAATACAAAAAAGTTATTTACTGTACGAAAACAGTATAGTATGAAGAGAAATTGATTAAATTGAAAACAGTTTGGTGGTTTACAGGAATGTGAGATTAGTAGAAACAACTGCCACTCCTTGCAGCGAAAATGTCTCTTACCCTGTTAGGCATGGAATCGAATAGGGCTTGGATAACAGAACCAGTTATCTCGTTCCACGCTGATTAATTTCTATGCCGCACTTCATTAATCATATTAGCTGGAAAAGGGTAGCTGGCCAGTCTTTCAGTAACTCATGTCCAGATGTTTTCAATGGATTGCTGATCTGGAGACCATGCAGGTCAGGAAAATTTTCGTAATAAAAGGGGGAATCTCCTTAATACATAGCTGTCTTTTCGCAAAGGCGACTCGAACGAGAATACTGAAACAACCAGTTTGCTTAATCATAATGCAGACCCTTGACTTCTGGATTTCCTGACGGGAGAGATCATCGAGAAGACAAAATTCAGCCTGTTCTGAAAAAGAGCGTGAAACCTCAGACATTCCGGATACGCTCTTGTGACGTGAATACTAACTTTTCTTCAGTTGAGTTTAGAATTTTACCACTTCTCTTTCTCTCTCTCATAGCTTTTGGTGCACAAGTTCTTGTGTATTGTTACAAATATGAAATGTTGCTTCCCAGCAATACTGATCGTATGGTTGCTAAGAGACGTTCACAGGCTATCTGGACGCCAAGGGGAAAGCAGGAATTCGACCCCCGGCCTTGGCGACAAATTTGGCGACTTTGGCGACAAAAATTTGCTTCACGAATCTTCAAGTAAAATTTAGTTTCGTCGAGAAGTTTCCAGAATAGGACCGAAACATTGGAGAACTTCCTATGAGACGTCACATCCGGTCTTCAAGGTATAAATAGACAGAGCCCCTGATCGTCAGTGTGTTAGTCTTTCGGAGTGAAAGCGATTATCTTGCTTCCTTTGCAAACTGCGTGATTTTGTTTAAACTGGGGATTGCTGTATATTTAGTGCTGCTAATTTGTGCAAGTACGATTTTGTTGTCGTCTGTGCTTCCTGTTTTATTATTATTTAAAGAATAAATTACTATTTTTCTAGTATTCTGCTTGTTGGATTGTTCACCTACATACACCGGACAATTTTCGTAACATTATCAATGGCAAATAGTTTTCAATTATATCAGTGCTTTATTATGTATACTTATGTTAAACGTTTTTGTACATAAAAGGTTCATACAAATTTATATCTCAAGAGTTCTATAATGCATTTATATGAAAAAAAAACTGATTTATATATTTATTTCTTGACTCTCTCTAATTGTAAATTACATTTTCATTTGGTTATACGTATAATTCAGAACATTTCACTAAATTTAAGATGTTGAATGAAACCGATTCTTTTTACGCTTTTGTTTTTGTAAATCAATTTAAATCCATACTTTTTACTTAAATTATCTAAATGTAAGCTTTGAAGAAATTACTGCATTCGTTAAACATTATTTTGTTTCGCTGTTTATGATTAGGAATTAGAAAAATACGTTATTTTATTTTGAAACATAGTTCTAAAAGGACGCAGGAAGGATTAAAAGAATACATTAAGATTTAAATATCAAACAAAAAATAGAAGTGTTTATTAAAAAGAACAAACATTCAGTCACCAAACATTTATTTTAAGAAAAGTTAGGAATGCAGCTTTAATGTCTTTGAAAATAAAAAATAGAACATGATTAAATTAATTTTGATTTACTAAGTTATAGACTGCTATCTTTTTCATTTATAAGATAATTCCTGCTTTAAAAGAATTCAAATACAGTTTTATAATGGTAGCATGTTAGCGAAATCATTCTATTTTTTTAGTAGAGGGCGTATTCAAGATGAATATTTCAAAAATGCATAATTTGTTTACTTAAAAGTGAAGTAATGTTTAATCTCTCTTGTGGTTTAATCTTCTCCATTTTCCTAATCGATAAAAAAAAGTTATTTAAAGTTAAAAAGAAACCCATTTTCTGTATTGAGACTTTTTATCTGCATTAGTATTTCATTTAAAATCTAGATAGAATAATGAGCATTTCAATTCTTCAAAAGATCTGATCAGAGAATTTAATCCTTAGATAATACGTTCATATAAATAATAAGAAATATGAATAAATTAATAGTTAATTTAGGAAAATAAGATATAAATAATGTCAAGGGCTTTAATTGCATTAAATTGTTGAAGCAATTTTTATTTGAAAGGGGGAAAATAATTTTGGTCATTAGAATTATATTTATTGCAAACAACTTTAAAAATATTTAGGGAATTTATTTTAAATACTTTGTGTGTTAATAATACTTTCTTAATAAAACCAGACAAAAAATTAAAAAAATAAGCAATCAAGGGTATGGAATATATATACCAATTTTATAATCTAAACTTTTCTATTTTTTTTATCCAATAAATTTAAATACGCGTTAAATAACTGTGTGAGGATAGTTCAAAAAGTACTCGTTGTTGGAATGAGAAATGGAATATTAGATTTAAGAAATGAAAATGTTATAAATCACTGTAGTACTGTACATTAAACGTTTCTCTTTTTTCTAAGAAGCCCATGAGTGTGGGGTTTCTTATCATTCTTTAAAAATTTCTCCATTACTTTTATGAACAATACGACCGTCACAGAAGTGGATGCTCCATAATCAACTAATTGTATCAATTGTCAAATAGTTTAAAGTGTATAGTGATAAATTTAGTTATCATAAACAAAATACGGACTTCAACTCATCAAGACATCTGTCGCGTATAGCTTCGAAAATCCTACATCAGCATTTGAACAGGGTGAGATCCACCGCAATGTGGCAACTGTGGCGACAGTAATGTTATATATTGTCTTAATCCGTCCATTATTACAGAAGTGTTTCCGGTGAAGAAGTTTTTGTGCGAAGTGACCATTCCGTAATGTTACGTGTATGATCAATGGAATTCCTTTTTGGAGATTTAGGTGGCCGAACAATTCGATGAATTTGTTTAGAATAAACCTCAAACAAATCGAGAATGATTTCCTCGAGGACATGGCCCATTATCATTTGTAAAACCTCCATTAGTTTTGAGTACATGAAGTGCATGTATAGCTGAAAATAGTCTCCAAGGAACTGGACATAAACAGTAACCACGAATGATTAGTTCAATTGTTCAGAGGACCCTTTCAATGTCACGAGAAAACAGTTAATGCTATTATGGGTTCTTTAACAGCTTTCACAGTACCTTAACTTAGGTCCATGACTTTGTGGGGTCTGCACCACGCTTAAAATTTACCATTTCTTTCAACTAGAATCACCACTCATTAGAGAAAGTAACTGTTTTCCAGTAATCTTAGGGCCAACTGGTATATTCCCGATCTCATGGAAGTTGTTGCTACCGATGTCGTGTTCTTAGTAAATGCATTCATGTCATTGTCTTACTGTCTCCTCCCATTTGAAACAAATTTGGCTGCACTGTCCTCACGGATACATATGCGGTACATCCTACATTGATTGTTGATATTAATTAACTCAGTATTACTGGTACGGTAACACATACTACTCTATACAGATATAGCTGGTCTTGGTCAATAAGTAGACATGGTCTGCCATTGATTGGTCCATGGTGGAAGGTTAATGTCTGATATTATATATTCTTGGCACACTTTAGACATTTTGATCGGGGAATGTTGAAAGGAAAATCAATTCTGCAATGAAATGTCCCATAGGTCCAATTTGAACTAGGATAAGTATTCAGGATATCTTATTTCTAGTCGTAGAAACATAATCACGTCCGAAAACCTTTCACATAAATCACTTGATTATAAATGAAAGCCCTTACTATGAGCATCCCTATTAAACATTCCTTACTCGATGCTATAACTATATCTGAATATTTGCATGTTCCTGTCCCATAAATTTTGTTCACTTCATTGATTAATAAACTTACTCTTGACTTTAAAACAGCAGCGTTATTTTAAATCATAATGAATTTCCCAGTTGGTAATGTTATCTTTTCCAATTTAAAATATTCTGTGATATTTTGTGAATACAGTTATAGTGCTCTATTAATGCAATATAAAATAGGACTTTAAAATTTTAATACATGTATTATTTTATTCTTAAATTTAACGATTTTCTTTTCATTTTTATTACTTTTCATTCACTCTTCTTTTAATATCTCCACATAATAATTTTTAATTTTGTCTTCACACTTTTTTTTAAAAATATGAATTAGCACTTAATTTAGAACATGAAAAATGAAATATTAAAACTATTACCATAATAAAATAAGCACATAATGTATAGATCTATTTAGTTTGTTGTATATTCGATGAAATCTTTATTGAAATTCCAACTACCTTTCAGAATGAAATAAAAGATTCATATCAAGAAAAGTATAATGAGAAAGATATTTCTACCAGCGATATTTTATATTATAATGAAAATTTAAAGAATGTAAGTGGAAGTGAAATTATGTAAGTGATTTTTGATTTAATGCAGAAATTTGGAATAATATAAACGTAACGTTCATGCTTTAATTTTTTTAGAAAATTTATACTTTTTGTCACAACATGGGGATGGATGCATTTTTTGATATGGTGATTATCTTAAAAGTTATATATATGTTACAGTTAGTGTGAAATCCGTTATTTCATAGAATATCTGGGTATTTCATGAAATAACCAGATAACTTAGTTAAAGTATATAAAATTATTGAATTCTATGATATAATTAGGTATTCTACAGAATAACGATTCCTTGATCTTTAAAGTATGACATATGGCAGTCGAATGTTCTTTGAACCGCTTATACTGTCCTAACACCAATTAGTTGAAAAGGTAAACATCCAGTTTAGAGAGGCAGAAACGGGAGTATGCTGCTCAAAACAGTGCTGCTCTTACTCGTGAAAAATTATTAATTTTGATAGCAGAAGTAAAAAGTGCTTTTCAGCACGGAAAAAAAGTACCACGTGACTATTGGTTACTCCAGCATTATGATATCCTTGAAGTTTAAGGAGTAGAAAAGTTAATTGTGCAAGTAACGGAACTAAAACCTGATGTGATATTTTTCATTGCTCGTGTTACATTTTTTTGATGTTTTATTTGGAACACATGTTTCTGTTGGACATGGTGGTGGAGACCGTATGGTAAAAGAACTGAATCATTGATATAAAAACATTACTCCGAATGATAAAGCTGTTTTTGAGTGTTTGTGAACCTAATCACCAAAAACGAAATATGGGAAAGGAAGGCATTTTGATTAAGCCCATAGTGTTTCCACATCTGAATTCAAAATGTCAAGTAGATCTCATAGATTTTCAGTCTCAACTTGACAGAAACTATAAATTTATTTTAGTCCACCAGGATGATTTGACGAAGTTTGTGATTTTAAGACCAATCCAAACAAAAAGAGCAGAAGAGGTAATGCATCTCCTCAACATATTTTTATTTTTTGGAGCCCCATGCGTACTGCAATCCGAAAACGGAAGAGAGTTAGCAAAAAACTTATTCTCGAATAAGGTCTTGAAAATAACATGGCTGGAACTTAAGATTGCTCATGGCAAACCCAAACATAGTCAGAGAGACGTCGAAAGGGCCAATCAAGACGTCGAAAACATGTTAACAACTTGGAGGGAAGACAACCAATCTACTTCATGGAGTCATGGCCTTAATTTTATTCAATTCTTGAAAAACAGGGCGCTTCATTTTAGTATAAAGAGAACCTCTTACGAGGCTATGTTTGACTATGCTCCTAGAGTTGGACTATGCACAAATCCTATTCCAAGAGAAGTGTTTCATGCAGTAGAGAACGAACAACAGTTTGAAAATGCCTTGACAGTTCTAACTGCATGTTCCAAGTGTGAACATGATGCTGTTATTTCCAAAGAAGCATCTTTGAATGGAACTGTAGATTTACCTTTCCAGCGTTATGAAGATACGTCCCCGAATAACACTGTAAAATTGTATGTTGTTTGCTTAGAAAAATTGCGAAGACAGTTTAATTGCTGTAGATGTGAGCAGCCGCATGTTTCATGTTCAAAAGTCAGTTACACGGAAGATAATATTGAACAGAAAGTCTGTAGCTATTGTCTAAATAAAATAAATAGAGAGAAATAAAGACAAGGAGCATAAGAATGTTTGAAATTCAAGCCACGAAAATGAAATTATTGTCAGACAAATCTTATTCTGAGACATCTGCATGCACTACAGTTCGTATTACAGTTCCTGCAGTTGATAGAGGAAGATGAAACGCTAAATCCGGTTTAGCTGTTATAGAAAATACTGGGGAAGTATTTTTCCAATTAGGAACAAATTGAACTCCAGATCGCAGTTCAGTATATGTAAATGGGAATTAATTTCCATTGAAGATGTTCATTGACATAACTCTTCGATCTGTTGCAACAGCTCAAATTTGCAGCACTGGACAAGGATTTAAAAAGAACTCATGTAAAAAGATATGCAATAGTACAAAGCGTGCTTCTTTCAAAAATAATACGCAATGAAATTCATAATGTCATCACAGATATCCTTGCACTAATAAATAATGAAAAGTAAAATAAAGCTATTTTATTAAAATTTAAATTAATATTCTCTCACATTTTTTTTAGAAAAGTTTACACAACGTTTTATGAAGCAACAGTCTTTCTTCATAGCATGTATTGTTTTGATAATATTTAAATATAACTATTTCTGCAACATATTCTTTTTTTTCTTTTTTGTTCATCTAATGATAGCAATATGAGCTATAATAAATTATATCGTCTGCTTTTCCTTATTATTTATCAATTAATCATCCCAATAGGAATAAAATGTATTTTTCGAGAGATTTTAACATTTTTTGATCAATTTATTTCTAAAATAACTTTGAAATTGTTTATTTTTTACTTTTATGGTCTATCATTAGCTATTTCTAGGAATAACTGGGCATTTCGTGAAATAACTAGGTAAAGTATAGAAATTTTCATCTATTATGGATTTTAACTAACTTGTCTGGTTATTTCATGAATTACCTTGTGATTCTATGAAATAATGGAATTGTATACTTTAACAGTGACATATATATATATATATATACATATATATATGAAAGCCTGAATGTTCTGATAAAATGAAATATATATATAGATCATTTGTATCTATTGCTTGAAGGTAAAATTCCAGCAGTAATAGCAGTTACAAACAATTTTATTTGTATAATATCAAATAAAATGGAACAATAACTTGAAGGAAAATCATTAACTGTGAAAAATGTATAACTTCTTTTAGTGTAACATTATTTCTTTTTGCGTACGTGTGAATCCAGTTATTAATGGAGAATGTAATTGAAATGCTATTTTTTAAACATTTTAAATAAACATTACAGATAAATATTTCTCTGAATTTCATAAACATTTATTCCAGAGTCACAAAATATTTTTTTAAAAAAATATTGCACTACAAATAATCTACTTCGTCGATGCAAATATAAATGTTTTTTTAAAGCAAGAATATTTCTTTTTTTTTTTTTTTTTTTTTTTTTTGTTTCATAAGGGTATGTGGATTCAATTTAAAAGGAAACGCATAAAGAAAAAAAATGATGATCATTTTTAATAATATTTTAATATATATAGTTTCGTCTTGTTTCCTGAATTTTTAGTAAATTTTTAGATCTTAAATTCAAAATGTTCGAAAACTCTTATGATATTCTACAATACAAATGCTTTTTTAAATATATATATATATATATATATATATATATATATATATATATATATAATATTAAAAATTCCGAAACATAAGTATGATATATCAGCTTTTAAATTTTTTGTAAAGATCATCAATATATTCCTAGGCATTTGAAATATACTCTAGTGTATTTGTCTTTTAATACTTTCAGAATAATGATAACATATCAGGTAGAAATAAGAGTTATTTTGAATTTGTGATTTGATTCGTTATATTTATCTATTATTGTATATTTTAATCATGCACTCTGAAAATACATTTTAAACTCAAAATAGTTAATATTACTCTGCATACATGTAAAGTCATTTTCCATTAGCTTATCAAAATTAGATAAATATTTGCTTAAATATATAATTGTACTAAAACGCTTGATACATAAAGTACTTTCTGTTGATCACAAGTACTTTCGCTCACATTTTTTGTCTACATTAAAAGTTGTTTAAGTTTATACGCATATAAATTATACATTAACTAGAATAAAGTTTTTTTTTATCTCCTTCCAAGTTTCTTATACGAAACTTTCAAGAATTATAATATCTGTAACGTTATTGTGTACTCTTTATCATGCAATTCATGACTGATAATTTTTTTAAATATATTTCACATATTTTAGAATCCAGTTATAGCTATATGATAAGAAAAAACTCTTAAGTATAAAGAAAGAAAAGAAACTTCCAAGCGTGAAGAACGATTATTATTAAAAAAGGATTATCTTACAACAAAAAACGAAACTGAATAAGGTCAACATTTTTCCAACAGGAAACGAAGCGTAATTAGGACATTTATTACCTAATATAATTACTCGCTATCGCAGTAAACAGCTTTAAAAATAAATTTTTGTTTTATAGTTTGAAACAAAATACTTCTAAAGTTATTAAGGCTTTAAAAATTCCAGAGCATAATTATCACTTTCTTGCTACTTACAATGTGAAAATGTATAATTATGTGATCATTTAGATTTATAGTTCCCGTATTTTAGTATCATTATATATATAGATGATCTTGATTGAAAATTCTAAAATTTAATTTCTACTCGAAGCTAATATTTGACATAAAATAAAATTAGGCCAATTATTGTCTGCCCTAAATATGAAAGTGAGAAACATTTGAATGCCGTTAATAGTCCGAAATCAGCTATTAATAATACATTAATATGAGTAAACTACCACGCCTTTTTACACCAAATCCGTTATTATTTTTAAAATCGAATTGTTGAAATAATCGGAATTCACTAAAATTCAAATTTTTAGTGAAATAACAATCATTATAATATTTTTATTTACTTGATACATCAAATTCATTCAGTAACGAAATAATATTTCAAAATGTAACTTGATGACCATAATGTGGAACTTGCTCAATTCTTCAGCATATTTAATATTTTATCAAGGGAAAATGTTAAAGGTTAGGAAGAAATAAGAAGAGCAATGACATCTTAACTAAATATTTGAGTCGCTTTGCTTCCAAAGCATATCAAAAAGGAAGGCGAATTAGGAAGATTAGTTTGAAAGGTTTAAAATTATAGTGACATTACAATGGTCTTAAAATCTAATTAATTTAAACTTAATTTATGTCATCTCTCGGATTTTGTTTTACGTATTATTTATAATAAACTAAATGAATGATTGAATGCCTGATAATTTTGTATTTAGCAGCATTACGAAGGTTTTTTCTGACGGAACTCTCTATCTTGAAAATGTGTCATATGACGAGGACAGCACCAAGTCTTAGCATCTCCTTCTCCAAACTTCCAACCAAATCAATAGATCTTGGGAACTCGACGGATTAAAGAACATCAATCTCCCTACACGGCGGGTCTTTAATAGCAACAGGAGAGTTCGAGTCTCAGGAAACGAGGTTCGTGAGACTCGAACTGTTCTGTGCGAGGTTCTTTATTCTCACGAACCGAGACTAGGCAGTAACAACGCTGTCTTCGAGTTCGCGACCATGGTCACTAGGCTTCCACTACCACCATTTAATTTAATAAACATAATCATTTGACATGGGAATTTTCTTTTAATAAAGTGAGAATCTTATGAAAAGTTTTCTTATTGATATATTTTGTTTTTGAAATCATTACTCGGGAAAGCGGATATGAACTTTGGAACGAACACGCAAAATATCTACTTTATATATTGTTTTTCAATCTTATACGGCATGAAATATACAGCCATCATTCGTGTTCTAAATATTACGTACGATGAATCTTTCTGGTTTATATAGATAAAAACTTTAATTATATTCGAAGTTTTAGTAATTTCACTTGAGACAGTCAAGGACTGGTTGGTTTGATCTTATGAACGTCGCTTTAGAAGCGATACGAGGTCTATTGATGATTGACCACGTAATTTTGAGCCTCGATCAAGTGAGGAGGGTGACACCTGAGATGGCAACCCTCTCCTCTAACTTCCCCACCACGCCACGGGAGGACATTAGGCCCGGGCAAATTTAACGTGCATCATCCCCGGATACATGGTGGGGATTTTAGTGGCATCAAGATTGAGAATTGGTCTTCCTTAAAATGGATTTTTTTAAATACGATTTGTTAAAAACAGATGATGTTAAAACGATCTACACAAGATTTTTTTAAATTCACAAACAACTCTAAATAAACAATTTTTATAAGAACCTAACGATTATATAAATAAAACATTCGAATATGATGTTGTATTCATATTTTTGAAACTGCTTGGTTGTATCTAAAGTCAAACACATTAACCGTGTGAGAGTCGTATCATTTTGCCTTATTAGTGCTCGTTTTTCTATTCCCTCTTTCTCAAAAATGATAGACATTTTTATTTTAACATTATTTTAATTAAGCGAATTACACAATTATAGTTTGTAATTTTAGGTTTTAACTATTTTTACTAATCTTATTTGTCCTTCGATTGTTTTCTGATTGTAGTGAAATAAAGTATAATGAAGTCAGTTCATTCAGTTGTAAAATTTGCTGCAGTATGAGGGGTGAAAATTAAACAAAGAAGTTTCTGAAGATTATATAATATATATACATCTGTACTCAAGTGTAACTTTCTTTTTTCGATCATTCTGAAAAATTTGTGAGTGTCTGAGTTATTTTTAACAAAATTATGTAATTCCATAAATTCCTGAAGCCTAAAATTCCATTAAACCGAACTAAAAACAATTTCAATTCCTTATGTTACTAAGTATTTGTAAGCTTGTACTTAATATTAGCTCAAAAAAATGAATAATTAACTTACAAGAAAAAGGAAGAAATATAACTTTTTATTCAGTTTTAATAAAGAGCTAACAGTGTTAGAAAATTATTTTTATTATTTTTGTAACCTGGCTACATTTGAAGTTTTCTGCTTTTAATGAAAAGTCAACGCCTGCAGGACATAAGTTTTATGCAAAACGATGGACTTATTTATATTCATCATGGAGTTCAACTGGGGGTAAGGCAAATAATATAAATATAAGTGATAAATTTAAGCTGAAAACAACCACGCTCAGTGAACATTATTACAGTTAAATATATAGTTACTCGTGAGCAAAATAAAAAAAAATTACAGATTATGAATAACTAATGGATAGACTTAATTGAAATTTGATATGAATATACTTTTAAAACAGAGAAAGAGTGGTATTATTAATAAGTCATTTTATATACTTATGATAATCAGTAAGGCCCACAAGGCAAATATGTCCATCAGGTAGATCGAATAGCTTGACGGTGTTCTGGACAGGAGACAGTTGAAAAAACGCTTTGACAATCGAAACCCCATTTGAAGAAAAGCAATTTTTAAGGGGAGGATAGAGAGATGCAAATGCTAACCCAAGATCATTCCAGAAATGCTCTATAGGGTTGAAGTCACTTGATCTGACTGGCCTATCCATGGAGGGAATATGCTCACTTTCCAGACAATTGTCGACTATCTGAGTCTTATCTGGACAAGTGTTGTCGTTCATGAACAGGAATACAGTCCAATTTCTTCGAGAACATAGAGCTCTAAGATCTTCTTTCTATTCCTCATCGCATACAGAAAGCCTTTGACAAATATATGCAGGAGTGTGAGGCCGTCCAACACAATGACTCCTCAAACCATTATGCCTCCATTACTGTACTGATTATTTCCCTGAAGAGGGACAGAGGTTATCGCGTCCCTGACTTTCTACAGATATAGTTACGCCAAGAATTAGTGTTCAGACAGAATCTCGACTCATCTGTAAAACGCATGATGTAGCACTGAAGTCTGATATAAAGTGGATTTTGTTTTCACCATGTTAAATGCACTCTGTTAAGTGTGAAGGATGGAAACTACGGGTATTCTAACATACATCTCTACCTCATGAAGCGTTCAGGAAACTCTAGACCGGGAAACTAGGGTTCCAATGTCAACATTCTTCTCACGTGAAAACTGTAAATCTGAAACTCGCGTTGAATATTTCGAACCTAATTCTTTGTTGTGGATCTTGGTTGATCTTCTCTATGTGGATCCACTGTCCTGAAATTGTTTCCATAAGTTTCAGACATCACTGAGTATTACACTTAGCTCAGAAGATACTAGCGTTTGTGATTGATCTGCCTCCAAATTTTGGAACATTTTCTATCTAATTGTTTTATAAATACTTTTACTAATATATCTTATAAGATTCAATAAATTCTTGCGAGAAGCACAGAGAATAGTCGTGAAAGAGCACTTTAATTGAAGACAATTCTTTGTGGGCTTATATCCCCTAAAGAGTCATTGCTCTGCAGACACTCACGTATACGGTTATATATCCGGATCTAAATATTTTTCTAATGCTTCCGGGGCATTATTAGTACCTTCGATTCAATTCGATTTTGAAAACCTAATTCGCTAATTCCCTTGTTTTTCTGTTCGAGTGTATATAAGAATCAGTGTATGGTTGCTCAAAGATACTATAAAAAAACCAACTCGAAGTAAATAACCATACTTCCTTAAAAATTTAAACATCTTAAAATTAAGAGTTACATGAGTATAAAAAAAAGGTTTATTTGTTGAATTTTAATTAGATTTTAAATGATTTTAGGCTAAACCTTAAAAATTTCTCGGTCTTAATCATATCTGGTATAAATGTTATTTTTCAGACATTCAACTTCTTAGTCTTTTACACAAATTCTAGGCCTTTCTATACAGCTACAACTGCTTTTAAAAAAATTAGAGATCTATCATTGTTTCAAAACTATACGTTCAACTGAGTTTTAGCTCATTCTTCTCAAAATATAAATCTTCAAACTTCGAAAAGGTGATCAATCAGAAGTTTTGACAGCACGTACCGAAAAAGCGCAGGCATGACAGTTTTCGCTCAAGAACTTTTTGAGAATTTGGTGTCTTCACTCTTCGCTGAAGTCAAGAAACAAGTCAATCTGAGCTTGAATAAACAGAGAAATAAGTCTTCAGTTCCCTAAAAGAAATGAAATTATGTATATATATATATATATGTGTGTGTGTGTGTGTGATATAGTGGTTTTTCTTTGTGAGTTTCTTTTCAAAATTATAACTTATTTTTGAAATGAAATACAAAATTCCACGACAAGGTGAAACTTTCCAATATCATAAAATATTTTATCAAAGCAATGTAGATATTAACAGAAATGGAAATATATTAAAAAAATTAGGATTTAAAATTATTAGAGAACTATATACTATTAAGAACAAGTGCGATGGAATATTAATGTATTGTTTTCATATTTCATGTATGTTTCTGTTTGTAATTGGTTTTAATTCACCAAAATTTTTAACAAATGATAGTATTTGTGAATAATTATTTGTTTATCACTTCATTTAAGATATACTATATATATATATATATATGTGTGTGTGTGTGAGTGTGTGTTTGTGTGAGTGTGAGTGTGTGTTTGTGTGTGTGTTTGTGTACACAGTAACAAAATTTATAGTGAACAATTCTTTTAAAAAATTTTATGTTAATTTTCATCAATGAATTACAGTTTAATATTAACCGTAATACCTGCACATGATGTGTTATGTAAATATCTTTTTATTATAATCGAATTGTGGACGGGTGTATCGCTTAAATATTCCAGTTTTGATTTTTTTCGAATATTAATCACTATAACATAAATCGATGGAAAATCTGCAGTTTCGTAAGCATTTAGAGCTACATTTAATGCAATTCGGAATTAATTTTTTTTTTAATTAATTGACTGGTAAACAATTTTTTTTAGTATTTGTTAATATTCGGGTTAATAGATAAAGCCACTGACGTATGCCAGAACATCGCAATTTAAAAACGATACTACTGTATCGGCATGAAAGGCAGAGTTAACTAATCAGTGCTGTTTATGAATAAATTAATGTCCTTAAGGAATACCGTTTAGTACCCTTATGGATTATCTAGCGTATTAGCGAAAATGTTCTACTAACGGATAAGTTTTTTTTTATTTCAGTATGGAATGATATCAACTTAAGAAAAAACGAACAGCATTTAAATCCTCAACAACTAAATTAAAGAAAACAATAGAAGAAATAAGAATTCAGATGATAGCTCTAAATTAGAAGAGTTGTTAAGCCTATTACAAAACAAAAATGATAACATTAAAATTCTTGATGATTAGATTGTTGATTTAAATGATGTGAATGACATTAAAACGGAAATAGAAATAAGTGAAGAATACAACAAAAAATTAATTGCCAACAAATGTTTATTACAAAGAAGAATAAACGAACTGAGTTTAAGTAGTCAAAAAGCTAAAAATTCCGTTCAACAAAAGCAAATTTTGTTTCAATCGTAATCAGTTTCGAATTCCTTCTCCCCAGCCATTAAGTTACCTAGTTTAAATCTGAATACATTTTATGGAAATCCATCGACATTTTTAAGAGTTCTATAGACAGTTTGAAAATGTGATCCATAAGATCAATATTTTATCAAAACTTATTTATGTGAAAAATCTTGTCGATGGTAATGCAGCGTCTGCTATAAAAGGATTAGAACTAAAAGATGAAAACTATGATTCCGCATTATAAATATTACAATCTCTGTATGGCAATAGTTAAGGATGTGTTATCCAAACCCACCTAGGATCATTATTAAATAATACACCTATGAAATACTCAGATGATTTAAATGCTCTGAGAAACATGTATAATAAAATCGAAACGTAAATTAGAAATTTAGGATATATTTCGGTTGATATAAAAACTTATGCCAATCTCTTAAAATCTTTCGATTATACAATTATTACCATCTGATTTAGTTCTCGATTTTACAAGAAAACTATAGATGGAAACTGGTCTTTACAAGCGTTATTAGAACTTTTGTGAAAATAATTACTTCGTAAAGATCGTGCAGGGCTAATTCATTCTGAAAGAAAAAAATAAGCAAAGGAGCATTTCAATTATTACCTTCAAAAACTTCTGCAACTGAAGTCTTCATCTTATTTCCACTACTGGAATTCTAGCTGTAGTTCAGTGGTTATAGAAACTGTAATAACTTACTTTAAGTAAATGATTCACTACTAAAATGATTCGACCAACCATTGTTTTTTTTATACTTTTAATGTTCTATGTACTTATTTACACAATCAGTCCTACAAGAAAATTGTAATTTAAGCGTAAGCTCTTAACGAACGAAAACAACTGCATGTTACTAAGGCGGAATCTGAACTAATTACAATAACAAATTATTTTCCCAAAAAGTAGATGAATGCCATCTAGTGCGCCTTTCACCACAACTATATGAAAAAATTCATATATTTTTTAAAATGATATAAAATGCGATAAACGGGTTTTCGAGTTGTAAGACCTGCAGTTCTGGGTTACACTTCCAAAATGTTGAGGCTCTAAATGGGACATCGTTTATTTAAATTGTTGGATGAACTTTAGTTTCTAAGGGTATTCTAGTTATGAGAGATCAGGAGTAATATAATAAAGACAATGAGTAATTCAGGAAAAAGGAACCACAGTTGCTTTTGAAATTAAATTGCAAATAGAATCTCCATATTTCCAGTCAGTTGCCGATTAAAGAGCAAGCCTACTTTATAGTTAGTTATTCAGTAACTAAAGTTATAGGCTGGTATAGCAGTGGTTAGCTCTCGTCATTCTTATCTGTCTTGAATTTTGAACCAGTTGTAGCAACCAATGAATGTTGATTTTATTCATGTTGTTAACGTCGAAATCGCTGTTCTATCTGTTGAATTTATCTATTCTGCCATGTCAAAAAGTTCCAAAATCAGTAGCCATTTTTAATAATATCAATGATTATTAAAAGAAGACATTTTAAAGAAATTTAAATTAAGAAAAAGAAAATATCATCAAACAATCTTTACAACTTAAGGAAAATCGCGAAGAAGAATAGAGGAGACAATGAAGTGTGAGAAGTGTAATTCGAGTTATAAGCTTGTTTTAAATATGAAAAGTTTCCTATTCATACAGCTATTACAATTGGTCTTGAATTCACTTCAGTAGATTTACTTCTTCACAACTTTTATTTCACATTCCACTAGTTTACTTTTTCACATCTACCAATTTATATTCACTTTGGTAAGTGAAAAAAGATCGCAAAACACCGAAAGAACTATCGCAATGTCATAATGCGATTAGACAGCAGAGTAATATATAAACTAGAAAAATGGTATTTAAAGTTTTTTATATAATAGTATTTAAAGTTTTTTATATAATAGTATTTAAAGTTTTTTATACAATAGTATTTAAAGTTTTTTATACAATAGTATTAAAAGTTTTTTATATAATAGTATTTAAAGTTTTTTATATAATAGTATATAAAGTTTTATATAATGTAAAGCAATAAACATTTGTTATGGAATGATAACAGATATTTATCATTCCATAATAAATGTTCATTGCTTTACATTATCAAATTATTTAAAAAACCTTATTTCTTTCTACCAACATGATTTATTAGTGTTTACAATGTTTGGTTACTATTTTGTGATAAAAGTGATTTTTGTTGATTTATCTCATTACTTTTAAAGGTACAAACAAAGCATTTAACTTATATTTTGATTTAAATACAATGATAACAGCATAAGGTTCAATAAATCATTGCTTTACAGCTTACTCAATGCTATTGGAAAAAATATTTCTTGCTAGAGATACCAAAAACAAATTAGAATTTCGTATATTTTTTTTTTTTTTTTTTTTTAAAAAAAACATTTAGTTAAGCAAAAATGAAGATATTCAAAAATAAGTCCCGACATCATGTGGATAGAATAAAAATTTCTTTTTACCTGAATGTATGAAGAAATTATTGATGGACTGGTTACATCTATTTCTTTGAAAAACAATTTTCTTTTGAACATTTGGGGTGGAAAATTGTTTTTTAATGTTAGAAACATTTCAATTTCTGTTCAAAGAGATAAAAACTAAATAAAATTTATGTAAAATTGATGAGATTGGAAAAATACCTTACATGATTTTTAGTATGGCTAAAATTTCATCAATTGTTTCTTTTTGGAAAGAATCAAATACTACTTTAGCTAAACTTCTAAAATATTGATAATATATCATTTCAACTATCAATATTAAATAAGAATTGAAAATAATACTGGAAAGATTCCTGGAAAATATGGCAAATTATATTTTTAATCATCAGATCATCATAATTTTTTGAGTCATGATTAACAATAGATATTCTCTGCAGAGAGTAACAGAGATTAAATCTTCCTTATACCTTCCTTAATCTTCCTTATATGCTAATATGGAATTTTATTGGTTAAGATTAGGTAAAAAGTCTTTTTTAATATTTGAAGCTATTGATAATAGTTTCAAAAGAGGCATCATCATTACAAAAATAAAATTATGTTTATTGTCTTTATTATTTCACATATTTGTAAAATGCCCTAAATTTGAACTCAAACTATCTACATATTTCCAACAATATTCAGTTACAGAATATACGAATTTCCTTCAAAATAAACTTTTAAACGGAGTTTCGAGCATTTTTGGGGTGTAAAAATTAACTTGATGTAATGAAAAATAGAATTAAATATATTTTTCTTCTTTTGATAAATATAAAAATGTCATCGAAATTCTTTATATTTTTTTTACTGTCAAAATTAGGCAGAATGTAAAAAGAAGAAAAATATCTGATACTTTCGCTTTAATGGCTATTGCTTTTAATTTAATTTTCACTTTTTTCAAAACGTCATTTAATTTTTCTACAGATAACTTAGCTTGTAACGAGATTTAACGCGCGATTTTTATTAATTAACATTTTGGGCTACAATATTTCTCATTTCAATTGTGAACCTCTCCACTTGAAAGGACCGAGGTGCATGTAAATTAGTATCATTATAAAATATGTGTAGTGTATGAAATATATAAAGATAATGGAGGTAGCAGAGAGAGATAATAGGATATAGATGATTTAGCAAGGCTGATAAGCCCACTATAATGGTGCGAGCAATTCTGAGGTAATTTTCTGAGTGGGAGTTCTTGAATTTGATCACGAGAGTAGAAGTATATTCGATTCGACTCTAGTTCAGCTATTTTGAAGATAAGTAGAATTCTCAACTTTTATACTTGATTAAGAGTGTGATTAAATAAACTCTAAGCAATGGAATTTTATTTTGATATTGCTTATTATAATCTGAATAAACTGATTAAAACCATTTAAGCAGTTTGCCCGTACAGTGTACGTGCTACCCGAAATTGGCCTCTTCTGGTTTGCCCGTACAGCGTACGGGCATCAATATTTTCTCCTTTCCTTTTCTGGTTCGCCCGCACTTTTCTTTATTGAAAGAGACTATTTAGTATTATTATTTTTCAACAGATGGCGTGGCTTGTTCATGTAAATGAAATGCTTTTCATCCGGATTTTTCTATGTAGCGGGAAAGCGGTAACTTTTCTTTGAAATTTTTGTTCTACTGTATGCCGTGCTTGTGAATTTATGGAAATTATGGATGGAATAGACGACGAAAATACTTTCTTGTTAGATGATGAACTACATTCTGATACAGATACAGATATTTCTTCTAATTATTTGGATTATTCCTCAGATGACTCGTGCAGTGAGCTCAGCTCTGATGAAGATTTGAGTTCTTCTTTTTTCTCTTCCCCTCTTGGAATTATATAATTTTATAAGAAATGGAGGGAGAAATTAGATTAAGAAATGGAGGGAGAAATGGAGATTATTTATTTTAATTTTCCCTCTCACTTGGAGGGAAAATATATTCTTATGATATTTTGAATATCATAGTATGGTACTTAATTATATGCAATAAAAAAATTATATGCAATAAAAAATATACCTTTTTTGGAAGCCTTTCTGGTAAAATAATTGACAGCTTAAAGGGTTAAATATTTTTGAGACGGATATTTATTAAGTGAACAAATCTATTAATATGATTAATGATACCATTTCGATAAAACCTTTCTAAACCTAAAGACAAGAAAATATTTAAAAAAAAAAGAGATTTTTTTTTAAAAAAAAAAATTGAAATGAGCTATGGTAATTTTATTTCAAAAAGAGCAAACGTTTATATATCTCACACATTTCCCTGTTAAGTTCTCGGAAAAGTAGATTCAGTCAAAATAAATGTGAATCTGCTTAAGGTAGGCGTACTTTCGAGTCCCAGACTTCAGAGTAGCAATTATAATCACAGTAAGAGAATGCCTTCTTTTAATTCCTAATAAATTTTTTTTTGACGAACAAAACATTCTAAAATAAAAATACTTTGAAAATTCTAACAATAAAAGAATAAAATTGGACGATTCTGTCATACAAAAATCAATTATTAAACTAAACCTGAAAATAAGAGCAAACGATAAATTCTTAAATTAGATTAATGTGTTCTGTTCGGTTATTAAAATAAAGGCAGACGATAAAATGTTAAATTAAATATATCTTGCCGATGTAAATATATTTTAGGAAAATTAAATATCATTAATATAAAAATAACGTATTGTAATGTCAATCCCTTGAACCTAAAGCCATGTGTTCTTTATTTATACTCACGAGTTTTTTTTATCTCATTTTCTTAAATCAATAACATGTTACCAAGTGTTAAAAATTTCAATAACTTTAAATAAATTTTGAAGTTTAAAGACATTCTCTTAAAATTCAGACTAAATGTTTCAAAATTTTATCTTCGGAAACAAGATTTATTCAAAATGAAAGTAGACTTACAATGTAAATCTTTGTACTATTCAAAAATTTTGCTTTCATATATTTTTTTGTTTCAAAACAAAAAAGAACTTGTATTTTAACTATTATTTTTTTTATGAGTTTACATGTAAAAAAAGTACAGATGATTAATTTGGACTTTTTATCGACCTAATTGTCTTCTTATGAAAATATATATCAGATATGGTTTCCTTCCCATTCTGAACAAAAAAATAATTATGTTGGACTTTTAAATTTTGAAATTTTTCATTCAATACTATTAAAATATACAATAATCAGGATAAGAAAATGCAATAATCAGGGAAGAAAATAAAGACTTTTATAACAGATTCTTTTGAATTGAAGATTCAAGCTAAAAGCTCGAGTGAATGAAAATAAAAATTTTCTATATTACCTGTACTTTTTAAAAATAAGTATAAATGACTTGAGAGGCAGTTTTCAATCATTGATAATTGAATTACGGTAAATAATATATTTTCTTTTATTTTTGAGTGTCAAAATCATACACACACAATCTTATTATGATAACATTGTATTTAATGTTAACTTCAATGTTAAAACGGGTGTATAAAATTTCAGGGAGAGACAGAGGTACGGCAATAAAAAATTGATTAATTCTAAAAACTCCATACCCTCTAAATGTTTTTTAATAAAAATTTCTTTAAATGATAATACACTTTGATATGAGTTTGATTGTTTATAAATGTCGCATTGAAAAACAACATTAGGATTAATGGCAATGGATCTCGTAATTTTGAACCTCAGTCAAATAACGAGGACCATACCTGAACTGTAACATCCTTCTCCGAATTTCCACACCACTCAAACTGAGGTATTTGTGATCTTGACCAGATTTAATATGTCTTAGTCATGCTCCATGATGGGTTATTAATGAGATCAGGCTTTGAACACATGACTCGACGGAACAACCCTGACCACCCCGCGACCATAACCACTAGTTTACCGCGGCCATATTTTGAAATAAATCTAACAACTGGCCTTCATTACTCTGTTCTTGTACCATATCTTACTAAAATATAATAAAAAAATGTTGCCTGTACTCCAAATGAAATCACTAAAAGTGACTTCGTAACTTAATACTTTAACTAAAATTCCTTTCAACCAACGAAACTAATTTAGTTGCTTCAATCCAAATTATGAACATTCATCAGCAAGTCATTATCATCTATCTCCTTTCATCTTCTTTTCAATCTATTTCATTTATTATCTCGAAATCTTTTTACTTCTATCTTCATATTATTTACCTCATCACGTTTCATTTTGATTGGGAAGAAAATGGAATTTTATGTAATTCAAATGATCATAAAGTTCAAGAGGTTATTGAAGAGAAAATCAACGAATAGCCCAACGTTACACCAATAGATACTTAAAGAAGAGAAAATAAGTGTGAGATATTTCAGGTAAATTATTTTATCGTTGTCACAAAGTATATCAATGTTTTGCAATTGCATTGATATTTTCTACAACGTTATGAAGTAGCATTATAAAAATTAGGAAATGTCGAAAGATTCCCTTGAATACTACGAAAAAAATGGACGCTAGGGAGCAAATATAATCACGAAAGAAAAAATTGTGAAAGGGTTTCTCAAAAAAAAGTAAAAGTAAAGTTATATATATATATATATATATATATATATATATATATATATATATATACATATAATTTTTTAACTTGAGCTTTTGCTTTGGGATTGATGCATTACTTCAAAATATCAGAGGAGTCTGGAAACCTTTCTATCTAATATCGAACAATACATTTTCGTCAGACTTGTTTTATTTTTATCTTTTATTTCAGTACTATAAGTAATAGTATATTTGTAAGGACAGTTTTGAAAATATTGCTTCGTATTGTAGAATTTTACTCTCCGCATACTACATACTTTCGATTAAATTCTTAGTATTTAATCTGGAACGAATAATGATATTAAACAAAAATAAAATAATAATTTAAGTTCCAGTTGTACAAGTTAAGGCTTGTAGATGATAGTAATAATAATATGTAATGTAGACGGAGAAAATTTTTTAACTCATTTGTATTAAGAATTTAAAATATATCTGAAATACAGGGAACTACTCGTAAAGTTATGAGCTACATCAAATTCATTACTTTGCGTATTTATTATTTTAGAAAATACTTTTCTCTCACAACGTTGAATAGTGAATCAGATATTAGAGCATTATCACTGTTTTCTCTATACTGGTGACCACTAGCATTTATAGTTCCCTACACATTACAACCACTCACATACATCAATCTATAAATTCTATTGCAACTCTTGGTATACCTGAAATATCTAGATACTCTTGTGACTCTAATTCTATAGAGAATATGTCCATTTTTGCATATAACTCACTCTCGTATAATAGTGGTTAAGCAACAATACGATATTAATAACAACCGGCAGTACGTAAGATTACAAATTGACTCCTCGTAAAATCAAAAGATTACCATAACTGTCTTTAGAGTCACGTTCCCATGTATTTCATATACCACACTGGTTTTCTGAATATTAAATGCCCTATACAGTGAACAGTAATAATTGTTATTTCTAACACCGTTCCTTCACTTTTTTGTCCCGTCCAATTACCGGTGGTTTTCATCGAGTCGTAGGTTCGAGCCTTGATGCCACTATAGACCCGCCATGTAGACGGGGCTGATGTACGTTAAATATGTCGGAGCCCCTAGTTCTCTCGTGGTATGGAGTGAAAGGTAGAAGAGAGGGGTGCCATCTCAAGTGTCATCCTCGTCACTTGACAGAGGTTCAAAATTACGAGGTGCGTTGCCAATAGCTCTTCTATTGTTATGTTGATTCAAGTGCGACATAGATAAAACCAACAAGAACAACAAATACTCTTACCACGTGATCAATTTGTATTTCAGGTAAAAATACGTTGCTAAACAAGTTAATGCACGCATTCTTCGAAATTTGCATTTTTGTACAGTGGAAACTTCGCGATGTATTAATTTATTATTTTAACTGGAGAGGGTGTACTTGTGTGTACAATATATATATATATATATATATATTCCCACACAAGATTTTATCAAGTAAAAGAATAAATATTTCCAGTGTTTAACTTTAATGTTTGAATGAAAATTCACATGCAAACTATTACTTCACTTATGTGTATGTTTTGTACACCATATTTGTTGAATTTTTGCAAGTAGTGATTGTTCTTGGGAAG
This sequence comes from Nephila pilipes, assembly GCA_019974015.1. Taxonomy (NCBI): domain Eukaryota; kingdom Metazoa; phylum Arthropoda; class Arachnida; order Araneae; family Nephilidae; genus Nephila; species Nephila pilipes. The sequence goes on along the minus strand of BMAW01098565.1, from coordinate 176,416 downwards.
GTTTCTTACATTGTTGTACATTTTGTGTTTTTAATAAAGTTTTTGTGCTTTTCAGTTACATTAAATTTTGTTATTGTTAATTTCTTTAGTTTGTATCGTTGCCTTTCTCATAAATGTTTTTATAATGAATTTGATTTTGTTTGCGAACTCTTTTTAAATGTATATTTGGTTAATATATTTGTATATTTTTATACATACATATATATAGATATTTTGTAATTTTCTGTAGAATAACCCAACCTAACAGTCTAAAGTCTTAAAGTACTAAATATATTATATTTTATTTTACTTTCTTTAAATTTTGGCTTTTTATAGTTCTTTTAATATTTATTTCTTGTTTGATAAGTATGGTGCTCATCATTTTTTGACATTTAATTGATATTTTTTAGAACTTTCTAATTTTTTTTCTTTTATAGTTAATAATAATGTATTTTCTTTTATAGTTAATAATGATGTTTTTTTCTTTTATAATTAAATATAAATATTTATTTCATTCATTTTTCATTGCTTACAACATTTCATCGGTATTTTTAATAGCTCTGATTATAGCTGTTTTGCATTTGTACAGTGATGATTTATTACATATTGTTTTAATTAATTATTGAGATTACCAGATTACTTCCTAGTTTGTTTATGATTTACAAATTGGTTTTAAAAAAAATATAAATATATAAAATTTTGTATATACATGTAAGATTTCCGGGCTAATTATCAATTTATTAATTGAACTTTCAACAATATTATAAAACTAGTTCCTAATTTGCACAATAGATGCCCCCATGGATCGGCATCGTGAGTTGGTTCATGCAACGTTCTCTGTATTAGAATAAAACAGCAGAGTATATTGTTCTTCTCTCTTCGCTCTCTCTTCCACATTTCGCTCGTCAGCACTCTTCACTCGGCATCGCTAGATCGTAGCTTCGCTTCTGATATGATTGTTTGAAATGTCCTACTCCAAATGCCAGAATGCGTATGCATTGCCATCAAAAGTATTTAAAGAGCTAGTTCCCTAAAAGGAAATGTCTTTGTAAATAGAAACTATGTATACATCATTAGTTCAAATACTAATAAATAAATAGGGTTATTCTAAATGTTGTTTCATTTGTTAACATAAAAGTCAAATTCAATGCGGAATCCGACTGTAAAAATATCACTCCTAGACCCAGAAGCCAAGTGAACGCTCTTTCGGCCTCTATTTATACCACAACCACCTATATATATGTGTGTGTAATAAATCTTATTTTATAATTTTTTTTTTTTTTTACATTTATGGTAGACAGACTTCTATATTTGTAATACTTTATTGTCATATATGGCACCTAGTTTGTATTGCTATTTCAGTATATTATTAGCATATATGCAATTTTGCCACTGCCTACTAATTTTACTTAAACAGCACGATATATAAGTTTACGTATTCTGGAGACAAATATTCGTACAGAATTTTTATTTGAGTGAAAAATAATTCTAATTAAATTATAAAGAACAGTTCACACTTTAATATGAAATTTTAATTATTCAATGTGACCATTCCAAGAAAGAGGAACGATCTGCATTCTGTAATAGAAATCATCCTATACCTACTTTACAGTTTCTGTGTAACAGTTTCAATTTTTACGTCTATTTTTCTTATTCAGAAGCTTTCAAGAAGCCTAAAATTAATTTAGTGATTTTTTTTCTTAGGGTCTACTTAAATGATATTATTTTTAATAATAAGAATGAACATTCAAGAACTGTAAATGTGATTAACTACAGTCCTCCAGACAATAACATTGTACATGCTATTGGTCACGGTAACCGAATGGTTGTGATCACAAATTCGCTACCGGCGTTGTTTCCAGCAAGACGTGTGCTCAAGTCGATATGTGACTAAACACTCATTGTTTAGCAGTGTTGATGCTCGTTAAGTTTGCAGCCTTCAATACCTCATGTTGAAGCAATGCGAAATTTTGTAGGGAAGAGAAAGCTCGGGTATCATCATCGTCCCTTCAGAAATTTTCAAAATTAAGAAATTCGACTCTTATATTCCTCGTCTTGTCTCCATGTGTGGTGTTAAGGCTCCGTCTATCGACGATTTTTATTTTTTTAACGTAACGTTAATCCTATGGAATTTCTACTATCGTACTCTAAACTAAACTATTTTATCTATTTAAGCGCAAAAAGTGCACAAGAAAGAGCAAAGAACAATGCAGGTTTCTGTGTAATTACATTTTCTCTCCGAGTTTTAAAAATATTTCAGAAATTTTCAAAGACCGAAATATCACAAACAAATCATTAAATCGGATGGAAAATGTAATTCCATTGAAATCTTCAACATTTTTTTGCTCTTTTGTATGCATCTTTTTGCATTGATGAAATAATACAGATGTGAAGTTGGTAGTAGAATTTCCATAAGATTAAAATTAGGTTCCAGAAATCAAAACGAAAGCTATACGGGAGTCATAAAAAAGGCAATTGGACAGAATTTGCCATTTTAAACACTTTCAGTTATCTGACATTTCGGTTAATCGGTATTCAAATAATAGATTATATAAGATGTTTCTAAATTGTTTGTATTCAAAGTATGTTAGGGAAAAAACACTCATAATTTATTAGTCAGTATATGAGCATTTATAAATTTTTATTGCTATAACAGCATACAAAATATGTAAAGAATATATTTACCTACAGATGACAGCTTATATATTCTTTCTCTGAACAATAAATTGGACTTACAACTACTTTTTCGGACAAAATGTAAAATTATGCAGTCCGTCTTCATTAGCCCTCGTATTGCTTTTAGTGCTACTTTAATAAAAAAAAACCAAACAAAAATTGAACCAAATATAAAATTACATAAGTAGACAGTACAAAAGATTCGAAGAAAACCAAATTTTTTTTATAAAAAGGTTTATTTTTCTAATTCCCAATGGAGAGAACCAAAATAAAAAATAATTTCATTTAAAGAAACAATATAGCTACAAATGGAATCAGAGAGGCAAATTAAACTATTCAAAATTAAATGTTTAATTTCTGAAACATACATCTGTATAAGATTTAACTATATTAAATTGAAAATTTCTCAGTCCTTTAAAAGTAAAACTTCTGATTTTCAGAGCAATTCTTTATGGTTTTATTTAATTAATTAAATAAATTGCTGTGTGTCTAAGAATTTTTTTTCCCCTTAGAATGTACAATTTGCGTAAAAGGAGAAAAGGTTCCAAATATTTATTCAATATATTAGATAAAAATTAGATTTAAGAAATATCTGATCTATAGTAAGGTAATAAATAGCACAAAAAATATTCTGTTAAGGAAGATTATTTTATTCAAATACATTGATTTTTTTAGTATTTCCAGAACATTAACAGAGTAAGTTAACTTTCTTTCATCAGTAAAAGGTTAAATGAATAAGAAACATTTAATAATCATACAAAGCAAAACTCTGCGGAAAAAAGGGAATTTTTCCATTATTCTTATGATGGAATATAAAAGTTATCAGATGAAAATAAAAACAAAAATGAAATATTTTACTATCTATATAGCGAAGAACTTTAAAGACAGGAATATTGTTTATTCCACAGAACAGAAAAATAATTTAAAATAAAGTAATACTTAACAATGTTATTTTTAAATAAATAATTGATGTAACCATTTTCTGTAATCTGCTAATTTATTCATTTTTATGTACCTTTTATATTTAAGTGCTAAACAGTAAATTATAAAATGAAGTAATTAAGATAATTTCTATGAAATTCGCTTCTTTAAAGTACCTCATTGTAAAATGAATTATAATTGTCTCTCTTAAAAATATCACAATACTCAAATTCTTTATAAAAATTTAATGACTAATGCTGATTAATATCAAATTATTTGAATATAGTTTTAATAATAATCTGTGGTTGTTGAAACTGTTGAACAATTTCTTTTGTTCCCAAATTAAAGTAGATAATTGATTATACACATAATAGGTGGATTTTAAATTTATCTTTCATAATGGTGAAGTAAAATAACAAAATTTACATTTCTTTCCTAAATCAGGAACAAGTTCTTATTAGTTTTTTACAAAGTTTAATTAATTTTTTTTAAAAAATGCGGAAATCCAGAGAATTAGCCGTTACATATCAATGTTTTCTTTTTATTTTCTAAATTTTTATTATAATCACGGGATTTAATTTTTCCGTAATTAATACCCAATAGGAAATTTAGAACTATCACTAATTATCTGTCCAGAAGTACTTCTGATGTCTAAGAATTTTTTTTAATACCGTTCCAATGAAGGCTGTACTTCCAAATACTCTTTAACTTAAGCAATCACGAAATTTATAAAAATTAAGAGATTTAAATAAATAGAAAAGTGTTGTGATTTGATCATTTATTTTAATAAATTCAATTTGCAAATAAGAAAGAACATTTATCAGTAATTGTTTTACTCTCTTTTTAAACCCCCTAGTTATAACCATTGTTTTTCTTTTCCTGTTAAACTGGAGAATCTCGTTTCAATTAATAATCAAAACTAGGAACATAATTTGCAATTTAAACTAAAAAAGTAGGATTTGAAAAATCGTAAATTCCTGTTTTCATTTGTATAAGAAATAAAATGTCTTACTGAAATTCTCATAATATAACTAAGAAAATCAATTATAATCAATAAACAAATTCTTTTCTGTTATATATAAATCAAGTATCTATTATATAGTATATTTTTACTTAATGGCTCATTTATGACATCTTACATATTATATTTGTATTATCGAGATTATTATTCAACTTGTTTTTGATGAAAGTATTGGTGTTTAATAACACATAAATATCGAATTATATATATAGAGAGAAAGAGACAGTGGGGTGATGGAGATTGTTCATCCCGAATCTACGATTGTTTGCTCTTACGCAAAGGGCTGGTTGTCTAGGGGGGGTAATTCCGGATTCCATGTGTTGTTGAAGGAAAAGGAAAAGGCTTGCAGTAGCTTTACTTGTTTATTAGGAGATATGATGAAGAGTGAAAAGTATTTACACTATGATAAATATACAGGTAGTAAACAGTTCTTCCGAGACGGATAAATGGCTGCTTCATTTAACCCATATTGGCGATGGGCGCTGGAACGCGCTCGGGCGTTTGAATTTTACTTCCGACGCGGGTAGCCAAGGAGAAGAGAAGCGGAAAAAGTGGCGGAAAAAGAGAGCGAAAATGAAGTGTCACTCAGTTTTGTTCTGGGATAGGTGGCGCTGCATGAGCTTATCACGTGACTCTGATTCGTGGAGACATCTATTGAGTATCGGAGGAACTGGTTTTACAATAAATTGGGAAATAAAATTAATTGCTTAATAATTAGCTGGAAAATTCTACATATATATATATATATATATATATATATATATATATATATATATATATTAGAAATCCCAATTCAAAACAGCAATTCTACGAAAGAAAATGAAAGAGTAAATAAAGAAACAAAAAGCATTTCATTCAAATTAAGTTGAAGTATTCATAAAAAATAATCAATACATATTTTAATGTAAAAAGAGATTTAAACCTTTTATATACATAGGTACAAGCGTTCATAAGCGATCTTTCCAGCATAGTGCTAGAATGCTTTTTATCGAGTAAACATTCATCTGCAAATCTACATTTGACTCCTTCTTAGCTTTTGCGAAACTGAAATAATACATATTTAAATGTACTTATCCAAATTTTAAAATGCGAAATATTATTATAAAATCTGTTAAAAATTTTTTTAAAGCAGATTATAAACTTTCTTATGAATAAAATTGAAATTCAAGTGATTCATATTAAAAAACTGACCCAAAATACATCACCGAAATTTTTTTAACTTAGAACTTTTCAAAAAAATTAATTATGATCAATATAAAGATAGAAAGGTGCTATAATATGTATGTATGCTCTAATATGTATGTATATATATATATATATATATATAGTCTGTACTGTATTGCAGACTATTAATAAAAATGACTTGTTTTCAGGACATCACATTTATTTGCACACATCTTTTCAAACATAAATTTTATACACAATTTCCGCTAGCACAATTTATCAATGTTCGCCTTTACATCTTGGAATCAAAACTCAATTCTATTTTTTATGACCATTGCCAATAAAATTTCTAAAAAAATAAAATTGATCCGGTGTTGCCAATAACATAATTTTATTTCTTTGTAAAAACATTAAACATTTAAAAAGTATATATATATCTTAATGAAGAATATTGAAAAAAAGTATCACTTTAAGTTTAAATCTCTTTGCTTTTAAAAGTTGAATATATCACTATATATATATATATATATATATATATATATATATATATACGAGGCATGTTTTTTAAGTAAGTACCGTTTTGAAATTAAAAAAAGACGTGCAAAGATATCGCAATAATTTTATTTTTACATGAAAGCCTGTACCTTAATCTACTTTTCTACATAATTTCCGTGAATATTGAGGCACTTGTCATAACGTGGCACCAGTTTTTGAATACCCTCCTCATAAAATTCTGCCGCCTGACTTGTTAACCACTGTATCACAAATGTTTTGACTTCGTTATCGTCTTGAAGACGCTGACCGCCCAGGTGTTTCTTCAAGTGCAGGAACAAATGGTAGTCGCTGGGCGCCAGATCAGGGCTGTATGGAGGATGATCTAGAGTTTCCCATTTAAAAGATTTGATGAGATCTTTGGTCCGATTAGCCACATGTGGACGGGCATTGTCATGCAGCAAAACGATACCCTTACTCAACTTGCCACGTCTTTTGTTCTGGATTGCACGACGCAGATTGTTCAATGTCTCACAATAGGTCTCTCTTTATACAGCATTCAAATATTCATATATTCTATAATTCAAAACTGATCAAAATTTTCGCTATCAAAATTGCTTGCGTGCACCACTAATGCGTGATACTGAGTTGCTTGCATTTTCTTCCAGTGTTTATTAATACTGTGAGTTTTTATTTCAGTACAGTATTTCCTTTTTTGTAGCAAGTGAGCGCCTCAGTTTTGCAGAATATTATAATTGTGTACATACAGTTTACTTTAAAGTAAAATGTTCTTGTAATCCAGTTAGAGTTCAAGCTCTAATAAAACTAATAAGTGTGCTTACACTTATTAGTACACTTATTACTTACTTATTAGTGTGCTTACACTTATTAGTTATTACATGACTATTAGATGTGATAAGCGTCATCACATCTTGGTTAACTATCATTGTAATTTTTGATTTTTTTTATTTTGTGAAGTGTCTTCTGGATATTTTAAGAATTTACAAATAAATTAATTTTCACTTTTTGAATATATTTTTTAATTACTAGATTGTTCCGGGTATTGTAAATGATTTTATATTATGGGATGAAATTCTTCTGATTTATAAGTATGTATGCAAATTGAAAATATTAGTGAATTTTATATAATTCAAGTTAAGCAACTTGCGACTTACGATTCATAATGACAATTGGTAGAAACTTTTCTTCTTATATTGCTACTTTCAAATAGTAACTGTATTATAGTTCACTACATCTATAGTCAATACTTTTTTTAATTCTCACGACAATCAACTAAATGATATAAATTGTTTTGTGTTATTAGGAACAAAATTTGGACAAAACAAAATTCCATAAGTTTTGCATATGTGCAATAAAATAACTTTCTATATATATACTCTCATCTACTTAAATATTCGAGGTTTTCATTTATATATTCGGCTCACGTTTACAACTTTTCTGAAAGTTTCACATAATTTCATTTTATTCTGGATTTTATAAGTAAAAAATTTCTGAAAATTTTGAAATGTTTGAAACAAATACTTAAAGTTCTGTTTTCCTTAAAATAAACCTTCATATTAATGAAATATATTCTCTTTTAATGTTATTATAATGATTTTCGTTTGATATCCTTACCAACAAATAAACCTGCTGAATTAAAAGAACACAAACAGCGTACTGTATAACATATAAGGATTTAGCTTCATGAGCTAAATGTTGCCCCCTCCCACAAAAAATAGAAAAATGTTTGAGGATACACTGCATTATAAACAATTTCACCATAAAGTAACAGAGCACATAGAAGTAATAATAACGATTTTTAATCTTCACTGAAGAACTTATTTTAAGAAAATATTAGATGTTAAGAATGAAACAAAATATTTTCACACTTTTTTATGCTAGAACTGCTAAATAATAGAATTAATAATGAGTCTTAAGTGAAAAACGCCGTGTTACAATTCAATTTAATTTAATTAATTTAAATTAATTTCGCGTACGTCATTCATTCAAATTAACTTTTTTTTAATCATGGAGAAGAAGTTAAAAAAAAAGAGGTATTTTTTCACCTAGGGAAATAAACGTTTTCACCTTTATTATATTTTCGGATAACGTCACTTAATTAAACTCACCACTAATAAAGTTTGTTTTTCTTTTTACAGCCAATTTTTATTTATGTTGCAATTATGAACTTTCAGTTTTAACTAACTTAGACGTATAAAGACGTTTTATTCTATTTTTTTTTAGATTTTCAACTTTGTAATTCAGAAACATTTTTTAAAAACAATAATTTTGCGTCTTTTTGTTTTTCTTTGCAATTCGATCTTAATGTCATTTTTCAGGATAGTATTGTTGAGGTAATTATTGAGAACTCTAGTAATTCTAATATTTCTTATATCTAGAAGTCGAATAATTCTCGAAAGGTAACTAACGTCAGCTGCTTCTTTTTTAGTTGATATTTAAGTTTCTAACTTCTTTCCAACCATATGAAATGTGGGTACTCAACTTAGGTGAAGTTTTCAAAGAGTGGATATAGTAAATTCGTATAAATATGAAAGAGAATTGAATTTAAAATATGGATAGATTACAGTAATAGGAAGATTGCTAGAGGGATTACCTGGAATATATAAAGAATAGGAGTTTATTGCGCGTGTCTATATGATTTATAGAGAATCGGGCCCCATACTGTCTGGTCGAATTAATCCTTGGTGGATTTAATTGCATCGTATTTAGATAAGAATATTTATTGCAATATTACACAAGTTCATAGTGTTCGCTACAAGGGACTTTGTACTGATTGAGAACAATCTCCTTATTAGAGAACAAATAAACACCATTTTCAAATGAAATAGCCTAGAGTTCTGAATTGTGGCCTAATGACTATTTCAAATACATTATATACGCTTGTGGAAATAAAATTGAAGTTTACATCTGCAATTAGACAAATATTTATGATGACAGACAAGTCGGGTTCCAGAAATAGTTACGCCTCAAAGCATCTTGAAGATTACTTCTGCAAATTCTTGAACTAATTCCTCTAACATTTGTATAAAGTAGGAAGTTTGGTAATGTCTGGGCTTGTATTGGTGTCGTCGTTCATAAAAGTATCAACAGTCATGAACTTATAAATTTCTAAATGTATTATACTAATTATATCTCTTAAATATCTTACAAGATTAAAGAATTATTCCTTCATAAAATTAAGCGTTTATACTAATCTTGTTAGATGTATTGTTATATAATATTTGAACAGTTCTCATCCATGCCGATGGGTATTGGTAAGGAAAGAATACGCCAGGCAGTAATGCGTAATCGGTTGGGTGCTCTTGGGGACAGACATGTCATAAGTGTCGCCAAATTTGGCAGCAAAAATAGATGCTCTAAGCAAGAAGTACCTAGAACAATTTTTCAGAGCAAATAAATGTGAGCGACTATGCGTTTTCTTAGTTACTGTGCATTTCAATTAGTCTAATGTGATATTGATTACAGATATTGCATTGATGTGTTCATTGATTGTACGAAATGTTAATTGATGATTATGTGGATTTATTAATTATTTTCTGTTAAGAGATGAAATGTTAATTCTACTAGACAGTCTTTGTAACAACAATATTTAATAAAAATTCCGAAACAACAATATTTAGATATAAAACTAGAAATTTTAAGGGGTATTAGAGATGTTAATCTTCAAAATTTTCGATGCTTTGAATTTAATATACGTTGTTCTTTATTTCAACCTAAACATTTTGATGCTATAACATATGAAGGTTCTGAAAAACTTCAAAAGTTATTCAAAGAATTCCAAAGTGTGTTTAAAGTAAAATCAGTGTTTAAATGGGCAGATCTCATGACCACAAAATTTTGTTTTCAACTAAACGTCGAGACTAATCAGAAGAAAATCTGCAATCATTTTCTGTTTGTAAAATCTTATTTCAATTTTCTTATTTCCGTTCGTTTTTTGAACACACTTTTGTGAATTCATCAGCATATTGTTTATCCATTCTTGTCTGAGGAAGTGGATAATTCTATACCTAAAAGACCGTCTGGTATTCTTTTATGTGGTAAAGATCTATCGTCTGGTAAAGTTCTATGGAAATCAGTTTGTGAAAAAGCAAATTCATAATTTAACGGATCTGAGTATTTTACGAAATAATGAAGTAAATCTAAAGTTTCCTTCTAACAAGAAGTTGAGAAGGTATTTAATTGATTCTGTTTTTGGTTTATAATTAGTGATAAGAGATATATATCACGAAACATTTGATTAAATTTGGTTATTTTTTTATATTAAATTTAATTATAAAAATAATTCTTAAAGACATTTTAGATTTTAAGCAGTTGTTAATTTTAGCTTTCTTAGTGTAATAGTATTCTTCAGTTTTAAACACAATTTATTAGTATAATAGGATAGGTTGCTGTATATCTTATAATTCTATGAATAAATTTAATACTTTTAGTTGGCGAATTAGATGTTTACGCCACCAGCAGGAGAGATTCAAATATCGAAAGGAACAGACGAATTATAGAGCTAAAAGTTATATAACTTGTTATTAGAGCTTGTATATTTGAATTGTTATGGGTTAGTTTAAATAACAAAGTTAATATTATTTATATTCTTTCCAATTTATTTTTGGTGTCTTATTCCAATTTTTTGGAATTCCGGTCTTATATTTATGAGTTTTTCTGTTTTAAACCTCGCAAATATATTCAAATTATAGCTAAAGAAATTAATTTAAAAAATATATTTTCTCTTATTATATTGTTGATTTTAATGTTAAATTTAATTAATATTTGATATTTTAACAAGACATTTGCTTCAATAACTTTTTTTAAGTCCAGCTACATAATGACGAATAATCTTGAAATATATAGAAGCTATTATATTTATGTCCCAAATGTTATCCATCTCAAGTGAACAGAATTAAATTAAATTAAAATTTTTGGTATTAAAATATTTATGTTAAGAAGTATTTAAAAATTATACCTCATTGTTTTGCACATTAATACATTTGTAGAATAACATGTAAATAAAAAACTTTTATCGCTTAGAATAATTTAATTCACTGTATGCAGTTCAATATTATATGATGAGGATCTTAAATCTTAGCACCAGGTGGCATAATTCCTTTAGTACACAAAAAAATCATAAAATGGAAAAAAAGGAATACATTATTACAAGACAAAAATAAATTTCCTTTCATTCGCTATCGCATGTCATTAGCACTTTCATAAAAAATGTTAAAACATAAGAAATAAAATATAATTAAAGCTGAAAATTATGCATCTACTTAACAAGAACTTAAAAAGCATGGACGTTTTTATCTACTTTAGAAATTGGTTATGTTTCAAAAGAAATTTTAATCATGATAATTATCTTATCGACAAAAATATCAAAATCTTAAGAGTAATTTAAGGATCATTGAGAATAAATATCTTTTGATATTAGTAGATTATATCGTTGCGAAACATTTTTATATTGATATTTCACTAATACTTGTTATTTTTATTTATCTTTTGAATAGATTGATTCAAATGAGACTCGTTAATGCTAATAGAAAAGATAATGTTTATACATTAAGAAAATATACCAATCGGATGCTTTGAATATGTTGAATGAAAGATTGTAACAGTGGAACAATCAGTAGAGTAGGAACAGTGTTTTAGGACTTTTAAAGATGTTGTTTGGGATTACGCGCAAACAATTTCTCAAGTAAATAAACAATTAATAACTATTATCGGCTGTCATAAATTCCAATTAATAACTTTCACAAAATATCGTTTGGTAGTAGATGAATATTTTATTTTTTATACAGCTGTTTTTAATCCTATTTGTTTGAAAGAAATCGGTTGCTATTTTATAATAATTACTATCGTAACTATAGTGTTAAAAAATGTTGAAAATTGTAGTTCGTCAGGTAGAATTCTAGCTTGTATTTGAATTTTTTTAAGTTTCATCTTCTAGCATTAAATCATTTCCAGCTTGTGATATTGTTTTAGCTATTTTGTTAGACTTATTTTATTCTGAAAAAAATCTTAGGAACTGATCTTGATTTAGCGCAAATCCTGAAACAATTGGAAATACTTGATGTAAGAGCACTATTTTTAGTATTTGTAATAACATTTTACACTATTAATATTTATTTACTTAGAAAAATTAAATTTCCTTAAAATATTTGGGTATTACGATCCATTCAAATAATTTTCAATAAGCACATTATGCATAAATAAAATTATTTAAGTATCGCTAAGAATTATTTATTCGGTACCAATAATCTTGCAATTAGATAGAAAAAATAAACTTAAAAGATTTTAGTGCATTCAACTTAGTTTTGAAAAAACAAATGTTTGCATGTCATTTAATTTGCAAAACACCTAAACATATTTCAAAGTACACCTTTCGTCCGAAATCTTTAATTGCTTATAAGAATTAGGGAACATCATTAAATATTATATATTAATGCTGATGCTTATAAGAAAATTTAAAATATTTAAAGATAAATGTTTAATATTTTCAACTATCGGCTTAATGTGATGTAAAAACTAAAAGATTTAAACAGTATTTCTGACGACTATATATTTATCGCTTAATTTTAGAATTAAATCACCAATCTTTGCATTATTAGTGATTGGATTCTAAATTTATACAACTATTGAAAATTTGAAAAATAATATCTTTTAAGAAAATATGCATTCATGTGTACATCATTCATAAAATCTCATTTAAAAATAGGTCAACACATTTCTTATACGATTTTAAAAAAATTGTAATTTTTTCCGTATAAACCCTGCGTACCATCAAAATAATTTTGAAAGAAGCAAAACAATTAATAGCGATATTTTTACAATGCATCAAGTAATTGAAAGGAGATTTTTGTTCTCTAGTAAAAAATAAATCGTGTAGAATATTTGGTATATTATTCAATTTTATTTAAGTTAAAAGTCCTTGAGTTTTCTAAAATAGCAATTTACATTTTACATTATAATATAAATAAGCAAATTACACTTTGGATAGTTTATTGATAGAATGGCCAAAACTGATATCTATGGAAATTAGTTTCCGTAAAAACTGTTATAAGAAAAAACTTCATTCCTGGTAAATTGATTTTCAAACGATGAATTTTACAATACATACCCTTAAAAAATTACCTAAATTTTATTGCATGTAAATAGCTATTTACGATATAGCATATTATTCAAATTGATGTTTTTGTAGCTGCCTTTTCAGTAATTTCCGGTTAGAGATTTTTGTTCAAGATTATGCCTAACAGAAGTATACGATATGTTATAGTATATTTATCGGTGTGTCCTTTTAAGATGTCCCTAATCTGATGCAAATTTAGATAAATAACAAACTTGAAAATAATTCCTTAAATTTCAAATCAAATATGAGATTTTTAATATTATAATATTATAATATTAAATTATCAATGCAAAATTTATAATATTATAAATGCAAAAAAATACCGAATAAATGCAAAATTCTATTTGTATTTGTGATAAATATTCTTTAAATAGATTTTATTTGACATACCATATTATATTTTACCAATAGTAAGTAACGTAATATAAATTAGTAATATTATAATGAATCTACTATCATATTACTAATTTTAATTACGTTAACAATTCTAAATTGGCATTTAATAAAATAATTCTAAATTGTTATACTGAATGAAATATTTAAAGTTTTATGTTACATTTTAGTAGAAGAAATAACTTTTCACATCTTGAATATACTGAAAACTTGAAATATTTGTTAATACTGTATGAGTGTTTGTATACTGTATGAGTTTAAGTAAAACGAATAAAAACGAATGTGAGGAATATATAATATAAAAGCACGTATAAATAAATGTTTCCTTATAAAGGCGCTTAACATGTTTAATGATGAAAGATTTTCTACATTTCTAAATAGAAATTTAAGTGTTACATTAAAATATAGAATTCTAAAATTTATTAAAAATCTGGTTATCTCATAGTAATCTTAATAAAATTATTAAGTCTTTCTTAGTTACTTTTCGGCTGGAGTAATAGTATGCAAGAAATGTCTATAAGTAAAAAAAAGAGCGATTTTGGAAATAAAATGAATAGACATATTTTTTGTAAATTTTGATTTACAAATGAGACTTTATATATTATTCTTATGTACCAAAATTTAAAAAAATGGTTATTTTTCTTTTCAAGCAATTTTTCTTGAATTGGAATTATTTTTATACAGAAATTGATACATTCAATGCTTTAATATTAATTAATACATTCTTGAAAGTAACAAAACAATTTTAATTATTAATTTCGAATTCTTTCTATTATATGTAAAATGAATTCAATTTTTTCCGAAAGGAAAAACACAAGGAGTCCTTATTTCTCTATTGATATTAAATTAGTTTAATATTCAATGATTGATTTTGTAATTCCTATTAATTAATATTTCAAAGTCATTCTTTCCTCTTATAACTTTAAAAATGTCTTTAGTCTGCTCTGAATACTATTTAGTAGAGGCTGAACACTTAAAAAGATTTGATTAAAGTTATTCTATTAGCTAAATGAAATTAACATTTGTTGTTGACAGCTTCAATTAACGTAATATATAATGACATATAATCAACACTTTATTCTAAGTCAGTTTTCATTTTATGTTTTTTTCTAATAAGAATATGCTATTTTCTATTTGGATAAATTTTGAAAGGTGAATTTATTATTATTTACTGTAATAGAAAAAAGTGCTCACATTTTCCGTTTGGGAGGAAAATAAAATTTCATATAAGTAATTCAGTGCCACTAAAAAGAAAAGTATTATTTTCATAAAAACATTTCATTCTTTTTCTTTGTTCTTTTCAATATTTAAAATTAAATCTTTGCTTGATGATATTTCAGATCTACATATGTTGAAATACTCTTATTATTAAATTTTCGAAAACTGTTATTTTTAAGAAATTTAAAGTTTTGAGAATCATGTTTCTTCTACATTCTCAAGAATTCTTAGACTAATTTCATCTTTGGAAACGTACCTACATTTCTACAGGTTTTAATTATATTGTAAAGCAAAAGTTCGAATTTTGCTGCCTTTCCATTCGAAATTATGTTATTACAGGAAAAGCCATTTTACAAACGATGCAAAAATACTTACGAGTTAGCAAGTAATGTCTTATGCTAGGTGTGACTCTTGGCGACACATTTGGTTGCCAAATTTGTCCATAAAATAAGATGATCTTAGATCAATCTAGAACATTCTCTTAAGGATATATGTTTCGCTAAGATGTGACTTGAGTGATCCATTTTCGAGCCACGTTTGGTCACAAAATAATATGGTCCTTCATAAATCTACACCATTCCAGGATATTCTGTTTAGGTTGTATGAGAACCATAGAGGGCACAGAGAGTATATATGTTAGAATATGTCAGCGCTTCTCCACCAAACCATATCTGTTTAGGAGTAGAGGATTATTTTTTTGCACTAAAAACAAGAGCATTTCGTATTCTATTACCATTTTCAACATCCTGCCTTTGTGAAATTGGATTTTCTGTTGTGGCTCCTTTGAAGACAAAATATAGATCATTGCTAAATATAGAAACAGAACTGTGAGTGGCTATTTTTAATAATAAGCCTTCCTTCGAAAAACTTTGCTCTGCAAGACAGCCCCAAGGAAGTCACTAATAATTATTAAATTTTTTTATTTGGTAAGTTTTGATTTAGAAGATTTGTTTACTAAAAATTATTAAAAGATTGAATTATTAAAAATGTCGAAATGTATTTTGTTTTCTACATGTATGTGTGCTTTCCTTTTGTAAGTTAATCAATTTTTTTAAATAATATTTTCTCCTGCATATTCTCACACCCTACTAGGGGGTGCGCCTCAGATGTTGAGAATCACTGGTGTATGTAGATAATTTATCCTAATACGAATTTGTGATTTGAATTGCTGCGTGCGAAAATTTAATTGGTGCTATTAAATATATTTAGAGTGTGTGTTAATTTCCAGTTAAATGGAATTACTGCTTTTTTTTTCTAATGATTAGCAGAATAAAATCGGATTTGATAAAAAATAACTTGCTTTTAAGTTTTTTCGAACTTTCTTACACTGAAAAGAGATCAACTTCGTAACAATGTGTTTTAAATCCGAACGTACGTAAACGTAAGTAAAAAAATGTTTCAAATGACCATTTCCGACCGTTGTTCCTTCATCTCCTATGAGTGCTGTATTATTCATACCAAGTACCACATAGGCTCTAAGTCATATTTAAGGATAAGTAGAAGCTCTATAATACTATAAATATTGAGGTAAAAAATGTAACAAATGAAATTTATTGTAAAGAGCTTGATAACATGGACATTCCTATTTCAAATTGTAAATGAGATTGTTAAAATGAAATTGAAAACATTTTTTTTAAAAAAAAATAGCGTGCAACTATTCGTGTTATTTTCCTTCTTTAAGTTCTCAAAGCAACATTAGTTTCAGCTTTAGATTTTCTCAATCATATTTAAACTGTTGCAAAACCCGTTTTTTCGGTAACAGGGCCATAGAAAGTAAACCAATCACTTTCCTATTTTTCTTGATAATTCAATTTTTACGAAGTTTTATTAACTTAAGCAAGCTGGGAAATCAAAAAGACACAATTTTATGATTTTTATCAACATAATTTAATTTATGTTTGAACAAAGCTGAATGTAAGTAAGAAAGGAATTCAATTCTTCCTAACCCTCAGTCTGATTCATTGCAAGCTTGAAAGATGTAAAAAAGAGAAAAGATCAATTCAAAAGAGTAGAATAAGCATAATATTAAATAAAATAAGTAGATGAAACAAAAAAAAGTTCCCATACTGGTATTATAAACACTGACAAAAATAGTACAGCCATTAGTATCTGAATTACTTGCAATTATATGTTTTCAAAAAAATATGATTCATTAATGAACCATAATTAATTTGAAAATATCATCACGTGTAATTCAATAGCATTAAACTTATAATACTAATAACAATGCCTTTCATTTAGCTGATAGCTTAACTTTCCACAAAAGGCTAATGTATTATTTCACATTAACGGACATTCCGGGATGCTATGGAAACATAACTTCGTCCTCAGGAAAGTTTTCTTAACAATTCTTACTCTCTATTGGTACACTACGATAGCTCCTTCTTAGCTTCCTTTTTACATTGGTAGAATTATTTTTTGGGTAACTCTCACAGTATTCCTGAAACTACCAAGTGGCTGTATTACCTTCAATAACCTCATTATCCTCAGCATACATATCCTTTTTCTGATTTCCCATAAATTTTTAAATTTATATCTATTCTCACAGCAATTACGTACGTTAATTAAATCCCACTAAGCAAATGAATGGCTCCTTTTTTTTCTTATTTATGATTTCAATAAACATAATTAAGTACACGTTGAATTTAAGAGATCCTGCAAAATTTTAACACATTAATTTTATACTATTAATTAATTGCATTATTATTAATATTAACAATTATATAAGGGAATAGTTTAATGAATAGTTACGATTTATAACTTTTTTTTTTTGAAATGATGTTTGCAAGGTCAAAGGTCTTTGTTAAGGAAAATTTCTTTCTTTCTTTTTTTTTAAAAATTTTTACACATCAATAAGTTGAGGCTACTATTTTCTTTATAAGTATACAATTTTGAGAAACGGTTTAATAAATAAAGAGAAAATTACACAAACATGCTAAAGTAATTTTTTAAAATTAAATGATAATTATAAGAAAGTTAATCAAAGTTTAATAAGCAATAACAAATAATGACAAAGTGCATGCTTTTTTTTTCCTCTAAAAACAGAAACATTAACTTTTTTTTCAGCTATCGAACATCGAAGCAAAATATTTTTTGTAACTGATAATCACTGAATTAAAGATGAGCCTTTTCTTTAAAAGAACAGCTTTTTTCGACAATTACGAATCATAATATTCTTCATTTGCGTGTCTTTTCTTCCTGTGTCTTCATATGTTTCTTTATGAATTCATGCACCTTGCTTTTGCCATCGTTTGCTTGATACAAATACTGTTTTTAAGGAAACGAGGACATCCGCGGAATTCTGGAACATTAAATCTAAGACTCCTTATTTTTGTGATATATATTTTTGCAAATTATTAGTGAAGCTAAGATTTTTTGTGTGCCTAACAATGATATTTCAATCTCTCTATCGAACTATAAAAGTAATTTTTTTCGTCATAATTGAGAGATATGTGCCAGAATTCCGCTGATATCCTTATACCCTTCAAACATGTTTATTAAGACATGACTAATATTGAACATTTCTCTCAAAAACACTTTCATCAATTCATCTTGTAACACCCGTTCATTCCGGGCGTTATCTTGTGCCATCACTAATTCTAAATATTAAATACTATGACACCAATAATTACAGAACCACTAAAACAACTTTCACAATTTATTATTATATATCTGCTATGACATCAATAATAGTGCTCTCCAGGTTAAGTTTACTAACGCTTTAATTCAACCCACCAATAATAATCTAACAACTTCTTACCAATATCTCTTATCAACTGCAACTCCGAATCTGGAACAACTGCTGAAAATACTAGAACAGTTCTCAATCCGAGCGATTTACACTCGGACCTCAATACTAATCTGTAAATCCACCTCTCTATACTATAGCACTTAGATTCCACCTCCTCTCACTACCACGCCTCTCTGATCCTCCTTCTACCACTCTACTCTTTCAGATGGAGTTTATATACTTCTTAATTTAACCGCTTCACTTCATTCCTAACTGCTTTGCATATTACGTTCTTCATCACGTTTCATGTTTGGTTGGGCAAAGGTTGTTTAGCGAAAGCAATCAATCTCAATTGAAAGTCCCCAAGGTTAGTGAAGAGAAACCGTGAATAGCCCAATGTCACAATCTTTCTAAAAACATTTTTACTATCGATTAAATATTAGTTATTGTTAATATTTTATATATACCTCTACCTTAAGTATTTTACAACACATTGAAATGTTTTATTTTCATTTTTAATACTAATAATAATTCACTTTACGTATACATTGTCTACAAGGTTTGATTGATGCTTCGATGGTATCATTCTGATGTTCACAATTCTTGTTGTACTTGAAATTTACTTGTATTTATATGTAATGCATTATTTCGCTTTTGACATATTACCTTCCATAATTCGTATTTGATGCAACGCTGGTTCAAATGCTGTTAAGCTCTCGTCCTTGGCATGGTTTTGAAAACTTCCAATTTTGTGATTTTTGAAATGGCGAAAATCGTATTAATTCCACTAAGCAGAATATTAATGTAAATGAAAAATATTTACTAACCTATTTTAACCGTGGATCTGATAAAGTATTTAAAATCTTCATAATAAAAGTTAGAATAATTCACTTCTACAAGTGATAAAAAAGAGGTAAGACCTGTTGTTGCTTTTTATGCCCCATTTGGCAAATCAAACTATGCTCATGGCATTATAGCTATATATTCCTAAAAAATTAATCCATCTGTTGATTAAACTACATCAAAATTATTTTTATAAGGTTCTCTACTCGTTCTCTGTTTGATTTAATAGCATAATGGAATTTTAGAATGAGTGTGAATTTTAATATTTACACTTCATTGATACTTTCATTGCATTGTAGTCTAAGATCTCTTAGAATTTCATCCAGAGCTTTTCAAAATAAATTAAACGATATTCCCCATAGAAATTATATACCATAATGTTTTAAAAGAAACTTAAACAGAGAGTACCTAACATTTAAAATAAAACATGATGGCTTGCCTTTTAAAATGGTACATTAGAATTCCGCAGAAGGATAAATTAAAAAATACGAAAAACGTTTCACAAATCCATTTGGTTGGTGGATACTCTATATGTCTCACAAGAATAATGAGAATTTGATGATTATCATTTCCCTGTTGTGACGGGTCTATCCGCGACCTTGTCACTAGCAGTCCTCTTGGGGAGTTTTCATTCCTCAACAATTATTTGTATTAGAGAGTTTCCTCCGAAGAAGAGAACGGAAACATGCATATTTAGACTGATATACACACACACACACACACACACACACACACACATATATATATATATATATATATATATATATATATATATATATATATATATATATATATATATAGATAGCTTTCAGAGAGAGAAAGAAAAAGAGAGGGGGGAGATAGGATAGAATAGACTCCTAGTTGAATTGTTCTGTAGATTGGTTGATAAATAAACTAATTGTTTTAGAAATGTCTTCCCATCCTTCCGAACTCTTATCATTACATTGTAAGAGTAGAATTATTATCATTTCCTCATAAGAACTTAATCGTTATAATTTTCCCTAATTTAGGTGTCTCTATTTCCACAAATAATCCAGGCTCTCCAAGGTTCTGTGTATTATCAAACACATTAAACTAATCATTCTTACTCTTAAAGGTTACTTCTCTACTAACTATGTCATTCATACTAGGAAACACGTAAAAATTATCAGAACAAAATACACATACATTTATGAACCCTACGTCATTTTCTTAACTGGTATAAATTTGAAGGGCATAGCTCCCCCGATCCTCCTTTCGAATTGGACAAAAAGCCCTTATGGAACTTGAATATACACTATTGCCCGGTGGCAAGCCCATAACTAGTATAGTGACTCAGAGTTAAAGGTTGTTATATATAACAGTCGAGCCTAAAGAGTAAAACAAGGGTTGCTACATGTGGCTATTTATCTCGAACAATTATTTCCGTCTCCAAGGGTGTGAGTTAACAGCATTTCAAAACTAATGCGTAACTATTCAGAAAAAGAGTTCCATTGGTAGTTGTCGATACCGGGTATTATTGGCCGATTTCATTTTACCATCAGAACGAAGGTGTTGTCCCTTATGGTCATCTTTAATCTTTGGGAAGAATTATAAATTCTGGTGCAGTAAAGGCTCACGACTCCTATCTGATATTCATGTGGGTCTTCATTCTCTTGCACTACATCGAGGACACATGTAACTTACAGGTATAAGAAGAATTCAGAAAACCGAGACGGAAATAAAAATTCATGTTCAGAGAAGATTTATTTTCAATCAATTCTTGCATTTCAAGAGTTTTTAAAATTTAAAATTAATGTTTTATGAGATTTCAGTTTTATTTACATATTTTGAGAAAAAGCCTTTTTACTATTCGAATTTTATAAGTTAACATTTCTTAATCGTAACTGTGGATGGGTATGTTAATGTGTAATTTATTTCAATTCTTGCGAGTGCTCCGTAATGTAAGTAAGAAAAAAATATAATACATAATATAAAAAAAAAACAGCCTTTGGCAAATGACACCCGAAACAAACGTGAAGGCCTTAATGTTTGAACTAATCTGTAATTTAATTGAAGCTGACAAGTCCTGTCACCAGCCAGGTTATTCAGAGATTATTTTTACGCTCTCGTGCATGCGGGAACAAATTATCTCGAGCTAGATGTATATTAAATTGAAAAAAAAAACGAAAACGTAAAATGCGCAATGAGGTAAATTGTTTTTGGAGAGAGTTTGAAAACTGTTCTTGACATCTTTCAAAGCAAATGTATTATTTTCCGATTTATCATGAAATGAATAATTTGGAGAGAAATACGGATAAAATATTAGGTATATGATAAATTCCGGAAACAAATATTAATGTATTTCTCCTAAATAAGTTCATTGATTTATTATTTTTTTCATGAAACTCAATTTATAAATTATTTATAAATAATAAATGAATTTACACAACGCGATCAGAGTAATGTCTTGCAAATAAAAACATGTAGTACATATTATCATTATGAATAATTAAGATAATTTTATCAATTAATTTTTTTGCACTCTGCTGTCGCAATGGCTCATAGTGTACTATATGAACCATTTTTCTAAGTATTATGCTAGTTCCTATCTGCTTGAAAAACCCAAATAAATTACGCACTATGATTTATTAATCAACTCATTTCAAATTTGTGTGGAAAGTACCGATTTTTTTTAGTTGAAATGATTTCAGAAGCTTCATCTATTACCAAATAATATCCAGCATAGTTAATTAACCCCAGAGATAAAAGCTATTGAGTTCGAAATTAAGGAAAGAAGTTACATTGATCTTGATTAAATAACGATATTTGAAATGGAAGACTGAACCAATATTTCAGAACTTGTCTTTCAATATTTGAATGGTGTGATTAATTTATTGATTTTTATGGATTTTGTTTCATAATAAGGTAATTTTAACAGGTCTTACAGTAATACATTTTATGAGATTGGACTGGATATAAAGGAGTAACTCAATTTACTACAGAATCGGAATTCCATTAAAAATAAGAAATTTTTAGCAGTTATTTTTAATCAACTAATTAATATACAAAATTCTAAGCTGGAGAAGTACAACAAAATTAATTCCTAGACATTAAGTTAAAGAATTATAATGCATTTACTGAAGGTGAAAAGGAGATGTAAACTGAAACTTAATAGTCAAACGTATGTATAACAAAAAATGTTAAAATTAGCCTTAATAGTTATTTCTATAAAATATATTATTTATATAACGCACTTAGAAAAATAGTTTCAAAATAGTATACATCTAATTTTCTTTCTCTCTTTTTTTTAATTAAAATATAAATGTATTTCTTCCCAAATGCAACAAACAACCCAAGTCAGGCCACAGTTCTAGAGAATGATAGTTTAGATTTAAATATTCGTTTCATTAAATACCAATTTCGTAAGGAAAAGAATAAGTAAATATGATTTATGTATATAAGAAATTTTCAATTTTACATTCATTAAATAGGTACCATGATTGTTTTGAGAATTAACGAAATAAACAGATAATGCAAAATTGGATGCAGTTCTTTACGGGAAACATCGAATACTACAATAATACCTAATTGTATATTTCGGAATTCGGAGCAAATAATCGTATCAAATTGTGATTTTTTAAAGGAAACTGTTGTAAATCATCATCCAATTTTCTTAAGGCTTCATGCAATTTTGCTGTTCCTTCTCAAATGCTCAAAGGAAATATATACACATAATATGCACATGCATATATTACATATTTATATACATTCGTAAGTTATGAAAGTTGTGATGGATTTTTTACAAAAAAATTAGCAAACATTTTCTATTTTTTTCAAAACTTTAAAGCAATTGATTTGGATCATGAAGTGATTATTGCTTTTTTTATTATGTTTCATTTCCATTTAATAAGAATTATCTTTCAGAACTATTTCTCATAAACAGAATTCTATTTTAACTTATAGTCTGAAATACTTCCTCGAGATGGTTATGTGATTTTTCTATTCAGGCTAATTACTATTTTCTTTTACATACTAGGAACATTAGAGTCATTGCTTATTATTTTTATTACTTTCAATAGATTCTTATCTCTATTTTAAATTCTTTCCCATTTAAGTATAATTAAAAGAAACTATGCGGGATATAACGGAGGAAAAGAATGTTGTATACACTAATCTAAATATACTGTTCACATCATAAGCTATTTACATATTTTAATAAGCGTAAAATCTTTGAAAGTATCGATACATTGAAATAACATCGTTTTAAAACATTCAATCAAAACAAAAAAAAAATTTCACGTATATACGTATAATTATCATCGTTTTCAAATGTCGGGGCGAACAAATTTTTTTAAAGATCCGAAGAAGTAAACACAACTTAGAATAGAACAACTTAGGCTTAGAACGAGTTGCCGACTAGGGTGTAGAATAGTCACTAATACGGGTATGTGGCAACAAAATCACAGCTCTAACCTGGTTTAGAGCCTTTAGAATTCTAACTAATTGTAAACTTCATATTCTCGATTTCCAATTAGCTTTTACCCATGTTGATTATCAAATAGCAAACAGTCTCATTTATTTCTGAATTAATGTCAATGCAGTTACTTAATCTCAACATAAGACTTAACATACTTATTTACTTTTGTTTAGTAACTTTAAAAGAATGATTTTTATTCACTGCTGTATTCACACTCACACACAAAGGAAAAACGCTTATTTTAAATAATCGATTCAGTTCTCGATGTTTGAATGAATTGTACCTAAAAGTTATTTTGTAAATATTCATATATTCTGGAGGATATACATGATATGCTTACTTCAATTATTTGACAATTCTTAATTATTTACTTGTTCTATTGGTTTATATTTCAATGATAACAGCAAAGAAGAGAATCCTTAAAAAAGAGAGTATTTCAATCAAATAAAGAAGAAACTTTTTTTTTGTAGAAATTCTAATTTAATTAAACGTTCATAGTTAATAAAAAAAGACCTATTCAAATCAAAGGTTTTTTAGAAAATATCGAAAAATATTCGTTAATTACTTTTGCCTTACCTACAAACTTCTATATTTCCTAAAAATAAACTGATAATCTGTTGTTCTAAGACAAACAACTGCTTTGCTTTACAAACTCAATTGTTTGTTCCTCTTTATCCTAAAACACGATCCGCGTCTTTAAGATAAATTTCTCAACTAACTATTTCTTTGAAACGACTATTTCTCTTCACCCCATTATTGTTAGAAATTACTAATTTAATTAATAGTTAAGGTATTTATTAGACCTGATAAAAAGTATTTTTATTATATTTAAAAGGAAATTAGACTGAGGTCTTTGTTTCATTTTATATTTGGGGTAATAATACAGTTTATGAAGCTTACTCTTATTTTAGTAGTTTTATTTAGTATGATTTTCTTCTGTTCAAACAATTATATTTCTGCCATTAAGCCTACTTTCCTGAAGAGAATTTACAAATATGCTATAGACTGAAGTGAATTACTTTTTTTTTTTACTTTTTGTAGTATAATCGTTTTAAATGCTAGGATAGATTACTGCTGTGAACATTATTAATTCAATTTTTCTTTCAACTTATACCAGTTTATGCAGTTTAACACGGTACATATCAAATCTAGATTTAGAATTAATTTTTAGATCGCGAATGAATGTAATATCAACTTATGTTTACTTCTCATTTATACTAATATGATCCTAATTCTGTTTACTTCAAGTCATTATTTTGTTATAATTTCCTAGTTGATAGCTTTTTTTAATTAATTATTTAATAAAAAAATATACTTAGGTTCTTAATCCATGCTGAGTTAGTTCCAAGATTTTCGAAATCTGGATTAATTTAGTTAATCAGTAAATTAAGATCATACCTTATAAGTATTGACTTACTCTTATGTTATCATATGAGTTCAGATTAATCAGTAATTATAGAGAAGTGGGTATTTTTGTACAAAATGGGAGAAAGGGAAAAAAATTATGTTTATTTTATTATTAATTTTCTTAAAAGTTAATATGCATGAACATTTTTCCAAAAACGAATACCAAAAGGCTTTTGAGATAAAGATTTAAAAAAAGTTTTCATCATTTTAAAAGTGTCTCATATGTTGTTTTAAACACTTAACAATTTTTATTCCGAGTGTCGTTTGAGCATGGAGTCTGCTTACGTTCTCACTATCCAAAGTGGTTATAAGGGACAAGGCCACTCTTGTTATACTTATATTTTATTGTACAAACATTTATCCAGAGCTTTGTACTTTTTGACACCAGTCACTGTTGCATGTTTCTAGTTAAAACTATGTAATAATTTTCTTTATTTTCAATGTTTTTTTTTTTGTTTTTTTTTTGTTTTTTTTTTTTTGATAAACCGTTATCACCCAATTTTATGAATACGGTGAATGATACCGATAAGGAATTTTTCATTAGTGGAATGTTAGTGAAACGAAAGATTATATGTTGGAATATTCCGATTAAAGATTCTGATTCTGAGAGAGTCTAAGAATGAAGATTTCAGATCATTTAGAGAATTGCTGAAGTTAATCTGTGTCACTCATAGCTTGTTTCTCCAAATCTTTTGATCGCCAATACACTTGGTGTAAGAAATCCGATTAGACAATATGTTTCAAAATATTACATTTAAAATTTAGCTAAAAATATGTAACATTAATTTTGGGTCACCGCAGACATAGAAATCTGGTCTATCGATTAGTTAAGCAGTTTACTGAGGTTACATAATAGGAAACTGCATTTTATGTTTACTATCAGTAATGTCAAAAAGATTGCAAATCTTTATTTCTGACCTATAAGCTGACTCACAATTAGTGTCTATTAAAATAGCATTTCCTTACTAAGTAAGGTATAATTCAGCAGATTGTTGGAGAACCGATTTCACTTAAGACCCACCGTGCAGCGAGAATGATGTATTTTAAATCTGTGACAAAGTGAGCTAGCATTTCATGAATGCGATGATATGGCCTTAATGCGGTGCTGGCTGAAGCGTCACTCTTCTCAATAAATCACGATATAAAACTACGAGATTCGTTAACAATAGCATTCGTATTGCATGTAGTGTAATGTTAATAAGACATAAGATGATAATTAATTCGAGATCACTATCGATGATTTAAACGAGAAATTTCTGCTGAATTTAACGATAAGTATGGGATTATTTCCTCGAATCTTATATTTCAAGAAAACATAAAACTAGTTTAATACGTGTCATTCCTTTGTCTACAATATTCTAGATAAAAAATGTTAAAAATGTAGCAGAAGAGATTCGAAGAACAGGTTATGGAATGTAATTAGTTATTCAATGCTATTTATTAAGATATTTTAACGCATTAAATATGAGAATCATACGTGGAAAAGCTAAGGTTTCTCCCTCTATCACTACCGTTAGAGGAATAGTATATTAATAATTCTGTAAGCGCCTGAATTCTTCCGTGTCAAAGTAACTAATTGCGCAATCATAAGTATGTGAAATATTTAATTATTTCTCATGAAAGATTACGGGAAATGGAGCTCTAAATTCGTAGCATTTTGCATGACTTCCTGACACTAATTACAATATGCAGTTGGAGTTTTACATACGCTCAAAGCTAACAAACTGGTTTTGGGATTTATCCAAATTTGTAGAACATTTAAGTAAATCTGATACAAAGGCACTTAAAAGTCCCTAAAACAAATTTATTAATACCTCGTAAATTAGATAGACTTTATTCTATTATTTTACAAACAACAATGCTTTAGAAAATGAAAATGCCGAAATTAAATAAATGGGGAACAATTTTTTTAGGATTTCCTAGCGTTTTCAGAAATTACCTTTAAAAAATTAACGATTTTATTACAAATTTTTGAATAAAAAAGATAAGCTCCATCATTTCAACTTATTGTAGTGATATACAAAAGTAGATCAAAATGATTCCCGGAATTGGCACAAGTATTCCATTCAAGTTGTTGTTTTCTGGTTGAAAAATATTCCCTTATTTAGACTGACAACCCTGATATGGGCTGAATCACATGTTATTCTATACTTTTATTGTCGGTGAGATTTACGTCTTGTTTTTGACAAAGCTATGTTTGCATTAAGGAGATTTTGAAATATTTTCTTCAGAACATATTGAAAACACCTAATTCAATATTTTGCGGGGAATTCACCATAAGATAAACTTGAAATTCTGAAGAAATCATACGCGCAAGCGATACAGTGACAAAAACGATCATACACAAGTGACATAAGTGTTTTTGTAAAAAATTTTCATGTGTTTAAAAATCATGTTCAAAGAGGTCTCCCTTCCTCTTTCACCGCAAACTGAAATTTGGAACGAGTTTGACTAATTAAGATTAGACTGATAAACTACAGTCAACAAAGAACTGTATATGAAAATCCCTAAGAATTTACCAGATACAATGAGATAAAAAATGGGCTGGAAAAGGGTATGGAAGCGTTGCGTTGACGCATGGCAATGCCCACCATGTCGTTCCGCGATCATAACAAATGTAATTCATATGGCATAATGTTAATACTCAGGAATTTCTTTATATTAACTCTATTTTGCACCATCGGATTAGAATTTTGTTTCACTGATGAAAATAAATGGTAGAGATATCGTTTTACTAATTCAGAAGATGCTGTGGAAAATGCAACGTAGCAGTTGAAGGAAATTTCAAAAATGATTTTATTTGTGTTTTGAGCAGTTATATGAATGGTGAAACACGTATGCTGAAGAAAAAGGAAGTACAAATATTGTAAATAATTTTAATAAATTTTCATTAAGCAATGCCGAATAGTTTTCTTTTAGATGTACATGATTACTCTAAATTTTAAACATAATTTAATAAATCCAAAATAATTGCAAATCATGATTTCTTGTCAAACATTGCTGGTAATCATTTAAGCGGCTTTAACATGAGAAATGGAATGACAGAATAATTTTTAATAGCTTAAATATTTTAATATTACATTTAAAAGACGTTGTACTGTCAAATGTAAAGATATTGCTTCATCCTTTCGGGTACTTCTTTTCCAAACACTTCAAATTATACAAAACGCTCAGAAACGTTTCAGTTACATTTTTAAACAGGGGACATTAACCATTTGCATCCTAATATATAGCTATATTTATCACCACCACTGTTTTCTTAAAAAAGTCCCGAAAGTCCTTATGTTTCAGATTTAAGAAAGAAGTAATTTGAAGATTTCATTTTAAATCACTTTTTTCTTATATATCTTGTTATTCTAAATTATTCTGTTATCGGAATTTATACTAGGCAACCAAAGATAGAAATTGGGAAAGAAATGATTCTTTAGAACATTTTATCACGTCTCAAAACTCAGTATATTAATTTCGAAAATATTTTTAGAGCACTATTTTGTTTCAATTCGCACAAAATTTTGAGTTCAAAGAATTTTGCTCAAAAACAAAGCATCAAATAGAATTTAAATATGTTTCATTATTTTTAAATTTAAATTGCTGTACAATTCCTCGAGTGCTCCCAGCTATTAAAGTACATCTTATTTTATATATTTAAAAGAAAAATTAAAATTTTAACATTTCTAAAATATCAAATTACATCGCAAAATAGTGTCCTTTTGAGTAATCTTTTAAAAATTAATGAATTCTCAGAAAAAATTCAGAATTTGGGAAAAAATGCTGGCAGCCGCTTAGTACAATAAATGAACAATGAGTAATTCTATACATCCAACACTAGTGTTACCGAAATCCTACAACATCTAGAATGAGAAACCGTTCCCATAATGTCAATACTTCGATACAAATGGATTTTTTTGTAACAAAGTGATTGAGAAGAAAAGTTTCGATGGAAGTATCCTTTCATCATCCCCACGAAATTCTTCTTTCAAGGAGGAAAAACGTTCATTTTGGTATTCTATATAGAAAGAACCATCAAAGAGAATCTCGAGATACTTAAAATAATCCCCTGAGTACTGTGGAAAGAACAGATCTCTTTGAAAGCAAACTCCAATTACCAAACTAGAATGGTAGTGGGTGGGACTTCTGAAAGAAGACCAATAAAATATTGAAAGTTATTCGGCGAGAAAAGTTTTATCATTTTTTTTGTACTGAGAGCAATGGAATACCTAGAGCTACCAAGTATGTTTTGGTTTTTTTTTTTATCTGTCGATTGATTATCAAATGCTTCAGATAAGTTTAATTTATTTGCAGTAATTTCCTATTCAAATAAAATATTTTCACTGTGGAACGCGCAGCTATTAAATAACGATACAGGAGCAGTTTTCGAGAGAATAAGATGCTCCAAATACCATGAAAGTCAGCTGTTTAGTGTGAGGCCTTCTCTGACGAATGCAGTGCCTCTCGGTTCTCTAAGAAAATCCGTATACCCGTAGTCCTCTTTCGCATTGGAGTTATTTTTTAATTCGCCATAAAAATAATAAGTGAGCACCGAATTGCTGTGAAATTTCACATGAAACATGAAAACACCGCTACCAATACTTTGACTATGAACTGAATGTTTAACATCTGCACGTATCTTTGAGTGGCTTGAGGGTCTTTAAGATGATCGAGAAGACGTTGAAGATTATTCACACCCAGGTCGCCCTTCCACGTGAAAACCGATGGAAAGTATTGAAAAAATTGGTAATATGGTTTGATCCAAACGTCGATAAAGTATTCGTGCGATTGCTGAAACTGTAGAAATTGACAAAGATTCCCCGCGGCACATTTTCCCACCGAGACGATAAGCTGACTCATTCTCCATTTCTGTCAAGATGTTTCTAGCCAAGTATAGCTTCCCAATGTTAGACCATCAGCTTAATTCAACTGATCATAAGCAATGTGACTTCTACATATTTCCTAAGGTGAAATCTGCATTATAAGGAACAAGATTTGAGTCCTTTGAAGCTGTGAAAAAGAAAGCAAAAGAGTTCTGAAGGAGCTGACAGAAGACTTCCTGCATTTTTTTGAAATGTGGAAGATTCGTACAGAGTGTTCTAGCACATAGGAGTTGCGTATATTGAATGAGGTAAAAGTAAATACGTATGATATCAAAATAAAAATCTTTTCAGTGTCAGTCTCGTTATTTAATAGACACATTTTGTACCTGAGAATATAAACCTACTGTTCTGAAACTGATAATTATTGCAGAGTATTATAATCTTGTTACATGTTATTATATGTTATTAGATTTTCATATAAAGTTTTTTAGATTTTTGATCTCTAATTCTGATTTTGGAAGTAATAAGATTCATTTAAAAATATTAATAATCATTGATAAATATGTAATATTTATTTAAGTGCAGTCTTCAAAACGCTTATTTTTTTTTAAAAAAAGATTTTTAATATTTTATAGTTTTAAACTTTAAAGCAGTAAACTTTAAAGCTTTTTTTAAAGCACGTAATTTTTATAGTTTAAAACTTTAAAGCATAAATATTAAAAGTAAGTTATTTAGGTGAAACGAAAATAGATCTATCAGAAATGAAAAGGTTATTTAGAACTTTTGTATCTTCTTTTGAGCTCTTTATCGGATCATTGACCAAATTGAAAATTTCGTACCATATAAGGCTAATAGTAAATAATATACAATGCTTTTGTTTTGTAATAATTAATTTATAGTGGCATTATCAATAATGTTACTGTCATAAGTAGTATTTCTTTTTCTGGGAATTTAAAACAAATGAGGAATTTTTAAATTTCTCGGTTATTTTTAATTGATGTCTTTCGAATTTTATATTCTGAAGGAAATCAAACTCCGGACTCTTTCAAATTGTTTTATCATAAAGTTAACACTTAAAATTAGCTTAACAGAAGATAACTGTAATTAGAAAATTTTTTATTAAACGTCACAAAAGAGAAAAATCTAACTTAAGAAAATTCCAGTCTTCCAAACGCGGTTAAGTTTCTTAAAAATATTTATATCAAGTTTGGTTTAATCATTAGTTTATGTGAAATGGGTGATTTCAGAGAAAATGTATTTTCTTGATATATCCCGCATAGATCTATTCGCAAAGTAATAAATCTTTAAATGTATACAATGGATTTGTACAAAATCGTTCCATATTAGGGGCACCAATAGTAATGAAAATATAAAAGAACTAGCAAGCCTTAAAGTACAGAATGTTAAAATTTGCTCAAAAATAAACAATACTAAGAACAATGGCTACTTTCCATTAGAAATATTTGCAGCTATTTTGAGATAATTGAATACATTATAATGTATCTTAAGTGAATTATTAATGGGCAGTTGATCACTTAGCAATCTGTATATCATACAGACTACGGGTACAGTTTTAATTATTGTTTAACTGAAACTCCTATATATAAGAAATGAACAAGCAATGTTTAAGGAAAATTTATGCAACATAACGTGAGATTGCGTATGGGTTCATTTTGAAATTAGAAAATAATAAGTAAGATTCTTACTTTTAGGCCAGTATTAGAAAATAGCCAGTAACTCTTTCAGTTGTTAGGAAATTTTTAAGGTTTTTATGACATTAGAATCAGAGTTGGGACATCTCTCTTCTCCCCTGATGAAGTTGCGAATTTAGTCGTTAAAAAATTTTGTTAATTATTACAGTTACTATTATAATGATATTTTATATCCAATATAAATTGAAATAATTAACATAAGGATATAGTTTATATTTAGTCAAATTTTAAAAATTTCGGTCTATTAGAAACATTTGTTAAAAGAAGGAATTTGAATAAACTCTTTGAAATATGAAAAGTTAAAGTGTATAATAATTCAAATACGCTCTATATACTTTTATTTATAATGTAAGGGGAAGATGAATTATTTATATGAACCGCATTTTGCGATATATTGTATATGATTAATTTTAAAATAGAAGACCCACAAAAAATCTTTTAAAAAAATGTATTGTAAGAACTCTACCTTTTACTGAACTTTTACAAAACTCTTTCCTATTGCATTAACTGTTTTAGGGAGAAATAATGAAGTTCTAAAAATTTAAAATATAAGGTTAAAAATATTTTTTTTAGTTTCGGTAAGGACTAAATAAAATTTCATATGTAAAGAAAGATAATGAAATATGTTTTGTTCAATAAGAAAAATTGTTTTTCTAGTTTTGTTTCAGACAGCCCAATACTTGCGATAAACGCATGTACTAATCTTTAGAAGAAAATCTACAATATTTTAAGAAAAGAAAACTACTTAGATCCATAAAGTTGGAAAATATCATGAAATTTCAATATATATATATATATATATATCTGTGTGTGTATGTGTGTGTGTATTTGTGTGAGTGGGGGGCATGTGTTTGTGAGTGCGCGCGCGTGTGTGTGTTATTTTAAGGAATGCTTAAACTAATGTTTTGAAACTTCCACTTTCCAAAATGTTGTGCAAAATGTAGGTCTAAATGTTTTTTTTTTTACTCAACCTCAAAATTCCGTAATTTTTTTTCCTTACATATTCCCTCCGCAAATGATGTTATGAATATTTTATCATATTACAAGCATAATCTTTTTCATTTTATTTCAAAAGAGGGATTGCTCTATTTCAAAGATTTTATTTTATTTTAAATTGAAAGAAAGTTACAGTTGCATTTATATAAAGAGTTGCATTTATATAATAGCTGAAATTATAATTTTTATGATCAATATTGAAATGAAATTTTTTTACTTTCTTATTTTTTCAGATGTATTATTATTAATGTTCTTACACACAGTTAAACTCATTTCCTTGATAATAATTCATTAATAGTATCTAAAAATTGTTTGTGCAGTAAAAAGGTTCGAGGAAATTTTGATAAGAAATACATGATATAAAATATTATGTTCCAAAAGGAATTAAATATTCTTTTCTTTAAAATTATTTAAATTTTGTGATACATGCCTTTGATTCTAGAGCAAAATATTGCTTTTTTTTACTTATTGTTTTGTTAAGAAAATTAATCTTTAAAACTTACCCAAATTACAGCTAAATGAATTCAATGATTGATAATTAAATATAACTTATGTATCACTCTATTTTCAAACATAACTTTTTTTGGGATTTAATTACAGCCGAGATACTTAAAACATGTTTTAAAAGAGAATATTCAGATTTGAAATATAATATTTATACTAAGAACATTAAGACGTCTTAGAAGATACTAAACTTCAAATTCTTTGATTTTTAGAAAATCATGTATGATATTCATCTTTTTAAGCTGAACATTTTGATACCAACAAATTGATGGTACTCAATGACCTTGAAAATATATTTAAAAAATCTTACAGTATGTTTTCGTGAAACCTGCATTTAAATAAACATGCCATTTTCAAATGTAACGTTTTATTTTCAGTTTATTTTGCTTAATAAGCCACAATAAATCTTTTAAACATTGGGATGAGTTAGTAGGAAGTTTGACAATATAAGCAGCCAAAATGAAATTCTATATTTGTTAACATTGAAATATTGTCCAAAGTTGATTGGTTCAAGTCTTTAATTTTTTAGAATTACTTTTTGTTTCGACGGAAAAATGATAAGTGTGCAACGAACTGTCATGACATTTCCCGTGAAACTTGAGAAAACTACAACTAAAAATTTATTAAAAGGAGTGTATGACAATGAATGATTATTGTGTGTACGTGCTTTTAAGTGGTTTAAGCGTTTTTAAGATAGCTGAGAAAATTTTGAATGTGATTCACACCTGTATCATCCTTCCAATTAGAAAAGGATGACAATATGGAAGAAATCGATATTCTGATTCGATCAGTCTGTTGGTTAAGTATTCGTGCGATCGCTGAAACTGTAGAAATTGACAAAGAATCCTTACTGAAACATTTCCCCCCAAGACATTGCACCGGTTCATTCCACATTTTCAGTCAAGAGGTTTCTTGCCAAGTACAGCATCCCAGTGTTAGATAATCCACCTTATTTGCTGGATCTTGAGCCATGTGACTTATATCTGTTTCTTTAAGTGAAATCTGCATTAAAAGAAACAAGATTTAAGTCGTTGAATCAGTGAAAGTGATAGCAGAACGTGTCCTGAAGGAACTGACAGAAGACTTCCTGCACTATTTCGAACGTTGGAAGATTTGCATGGAGTGTTGTAAGCATAGAGAAGGGGTGTATAATGAGGTGATAATAAGTAATTATGTATGCCATAAAAATAAAATATTTTGCAGCGTCAGTCTCGTTATTTAATAGCCGTACCACATGTATGAAATATTTTGAATGTAACAAATCTTCTTTAAAAAATGTAATTGAATTGAGTTACATCGTATTAAAAATAGAGAACTAACTAGCGCGAGATATTTATTTAAGTGTTCCTTGAATTTTTTGTGAATTGTGGCCTTTCTTTTTTTGGTTTAAAGAAAATTTGAGAGAAAGAGTTGTTTAAAATATGTTGCGAAGAAAATAAATAATGAGGCTATTTGATCAATAGTTTAAGATTTATGCATTTACTATATGCATCCATGTTTAAGAGGAATTTCTTTTATATATTTGTGAGCGAGGGTTCCGTATTTGTGAAACATTTTTTAGAAGTTTTCTTTTTGTAATTTTCTTTATTTGCTCTTTATTCTTTCACGCAAACACATTATTTATTTCAAACTAACAAGCGAGCAAGTATGATTCAAAACTACTGAAGCGAAAAGCAAAGAACATTTTTTTTAAAAAAAAAAAAATTATTTTTAACATATTTTTCCAACATGCTGTTTTTTATTCAGCTTTTTCAAAATTTCTTCTGCAAATATTAAGGCAAGATTTTTTAAATACATTGAGTCTATTTTGAGACACGAAAGAAAAGACATTGCATTTTTTAAATGTATTGCTTTGAAAATCAGAAAAAGCTTCTTTTAATATAAAATCTGAAGTAAATATCAAATAAAGTTGAATGTATAATGGAAATATAAATATCATGTGTAGTATAAATTTCATTTACGGTACTTTATTTCATTACATTTGAAGTGATATTGTTTTACAATACCAGCAACTTTTACTATAGTATTTCTATACATTTGTTTTTTAATAAGGATTATTCCATATTTCAGGTGTACCCTAAGTTAATATTTTGAAGAACACTTCATTATGAAACTTTTTTTAAGTTTTCTTTTCGTTGTTAAATTGACCTTTGGAGTAGAAATATTCAGAGTATTAGAATTTTTTTGTCTTTGTTTTACTTTCAAAATGTTTCATCGATAATTATTAAATTTGATAAGAAAGTCACATTTGAATTTCCAGAATAACTTCACTAGAGTCTTTAATTCTCACAACAATATCATGAGAAATAATCTAAATTTTTATCTTCACGATTAATTTTTACTGTATTTTTTTTTTCTTTTCGAAGATATTTTGAAATTCTTCTTTCTTAAATGAAAAAAGAAAAATAAATTAAATTTTGTGAACACATTTTACTACATAATTTCATAGGTTAGTAAAAATCTGGAAATGCCAATTAATAAATATGGCAGGACTTTTTTTGTTTCTTTAACACTTTTTTAATTAATTAATTTTCATATATATTATCTTGTACCATTCCTTCACTATCTGTTAAAAAACTATTTGAAATTGTACTTCATTAGCGAATTATTTAACCTTTATTTTTCATATCTGTGATTAGGATTTACAACATTATGGCATCTCGTTTAAATTTTTAGTTACTTATAAAAGTGCATTGTTATATGTTTCCTATTTCCTTAAAAAATAGTTAAAGCTGATTCATATTTCTTTCACGGTGACTACCTAAATTCTAAAGAAATATGACTTTCTTGCATTTGAAAAGAAATATGCATCAACTTAACACCGATTAATGTATGCGATGTTAAAGGTAGAAACAACAAAATAAATATATTAAATTTTAAAAAAAAAGGAAATATTAATTATTCTATAAATATGCGTTGAAACAATATTCAATATTAATAGTTAAAATTAAAACTGTTAGTTACTCAAATTTTAAATTTTCTACTCATTCATGTGAGTATTATTGTTTCAATGATATATATTTGTGGATAGTTTTTTCCTGTCATATCGGGAGACGGTATTACAACCAGAAGTGGGTGGTCAGTTGTGACTTTGAGTGATAAGAGCAAATCGAAACTTCAATCTGTCTGTCCGAAGAAATCCGTTCTGTCACGTGCTCGTAAGAACTGGACCAAAAGAAATTGCACGTCCTGATAAACCTCTTCCACACAAAGGTTATGAAGACATTAAAGGATATTAAGGCATTTTAGCTGGTGACTCCATTGAACTCGAAAAGCGCAGGCCCAAAGTCATTTGAAATTCTATTAATTACGAACAAGTAATTATTCTACTATTAAATTGCAATAGCTTTTGATAAAAATGACTTTAAGTAACTTTTGTTTTTTACCCACGGACATTTTAAAGGAATATTGATATGACTTAAAAGCATCATATTATTAAAAAACAATTTCAATTATTGACTACATTGTGCCATAAAATTAATGCAAGATTTGTTATTTGTCATGTTGTGTAAAAATTATTTTTCTGCCTGTAGAAAATAATCATGTTGTTTTGTCCTGTATTAATTTAAAAAAAGGAAAAATACGTCTCAATGTACGAAGTTTGATTGAAAAGCAAAGCCTCCGGGGCCATAGCTTTTTTATTTCTTATTCAAATTTCAAATTCTTTCTTGTATCTGGAAGCTAAAAGAATTTAATTTTAAAAATATTACAACGCACATAGAGATAAGGTGATGCAGAAAAGGCGTCATTGCACTAGATATTATTTCTTGTTAATTTCATCTTATCCTATAGTGAGAGAACACTTAAAGAGACACCACTTTGTTCTAACAGCGAAGTGAAATCTTTCATTAAAACTTACTGTAAACAATATCCACTAGAAATTTTATCGACGAGTTTGTCTAATTAGTCACATTTTGATGTATCTCCATGGAAAATGGAGGGAACCATATTGAAAAATGAATAATACATTGCTTAGGAAATACAAGTAGATTTTAGGTATTACTAATTCCAAAAATCGAGTAATCATTTTTAAAACCTTATGTTCATGGAGTTATTACTTTTCAATCAAACAGAATATAATGCTCTCGAAAAATTCTAGAATGAATAATTTATATTCTTAAAGGATACATATTTCCTTTACATGCATTTGCTACAAGTGTAAAGGGCTTTATGTAATTAGAAATGAGAACTTTTACACACTAGACAGGTCACAAATTTCATACGGAATACAGGTGATTGTTTCTAAAATATAGGGTGTTTCTAGATGTGTTATGTATGCCTATTCTTTTAAAGTGAAAGCAAATATTTAATTAAAACTGAAACAGTAACAGTTTTGTGAATAATATACATAGTAGTGAACTTTAAAAATTACTTCTTATATTTTAAGAGCATTCTATCTTTATGTAAATTACTAACTTATTATTAAAATACTGTTAAGTATACATACATTAACATGTATTATACAAAAATATTTATAAGCTTGAATGAAATTTGAGAAAATCTATGATGGCCAAAAAGATTTCCTCAGGGTTTATAAACCATTAATATTGTAGTATCATTGAATAAAACAACATATATTTGTATAATTGTGCGAATTTTGACGAAATATAAAAATAATTTTCTTTATTCAGAAGTAGCTAAATTCATTAAATTTCACTGTTAAAGTTTATTCTGTGTATACCGTATCAGATAATTGCGAGTTTAGTAAACCTTACACACACACCACACACACATGTATATATATATATATATATATATATATATATATATATATACACATATATATACAATACATAGACTAGGAGTAAGTCGTGATTCAGAGCGATTATACCAAAGCGTGATGGAAAGCTTGAAGCTTGAGTCATCTTACACATCGTCATTTCTACAGGCATGGAGACATACACTAATCAGGAAGAGGTGGACATGTATTTTATGTGTTGCCTTGTGAATAGGAATGCTGAAGAAACCGAAAGTTTGTACTGGCAGCGTTTCACTAGAAGAATGTGCCAGACTGAAAAACGTTCGAACGATTGAATTGGTATTTGTGTGAAACTGGATCCTTTATCACAGTTTGTGGCAGGAGCTGGGGACCCCGCAAGTTGAAACGAACATTCTTCGAAGATTGGAATATTGTCCGAATATTAGCATTCGAGAGATTTCCAGTGCTATAAATCTACTCATCTCGATTGTTTGGCGATTGCTACGGGAAGAAGAAGACATCCTTATCATGCACAGAATGTACAAGCCTTGATGCCTGCGGATTATGCACCACGTTTTGAGTGTGCACGTTGGTTTTTGCTACAGCTATATCACATATTTTATATATTTGTATATTCAGTACACATGTGTTACTCACGGTGAATGCACATTTTCTCGTGAAGGCATTCGAATACGTACAACCTTTATTTGTGGGCATCTAGCAACTCTTTCGACATCCGTTCTCATGCGTATGAGAAGTGTTTCAGTGTAAATATTTGGGTAGGAATTGTGAGCGACCACACTAACTTCTAAGGCATATGGATTGATTGGGTGGCCCTACATCTAGGCTAGCAACATCACCCGATCTATCTTATTTGGACTTTTTCTTATGGGACCATTTAAAAAGGTCTCGTTTATAAAAGCCGCATCGACTCCAACTATGACCAAGTTACCAGGATCTCAGTTGCTGCCGGTGCCATCCAAGAAAATCCAAGTGATTTTAAAAAGTGCATCGCTCGCTACATCGGTATGTAAAGTCAGCATTACCACACATAGGTTATCACTCTTTTAAACATTTTCTACAATTTTACCACAATAACGTGGGTAACGATTAAAAGCTTGATCTCCGTCTATACATTATATGGTGAAAATTATTTATTTGAATTTTTTTTATCAACTCTTAAATTTTTGTCTATGAGTTTCGAAACATATATACATGCATACAGAGGAAGAAATATCATTTGATTATCAAAACTAGTATAAGAATTTTCCACACTTACGTATGTGTGGAAAATTCAAACGTGTGCGTGTCTGTGTACACACACAAACAAACTCATATAATTTAATCATCTTTAATGACATCATTTGATAAATTTTCTACTTAGAAAATCATTTTTCCGCTGAATACTGAAGGCAATACTCATAACAACAATAGAATGGGAAGAAGTATTATAAAAAATTCTTTAAGAATTCAATAAATAAAAAAAAATATTAAATAAAAAAAATTATAAATATAATAAAATTTAAAAAATAAGTAAACAAGACAAGAAAAAAATTAAATAAAAATATAAAATTTTGGAGAATTATTCTGTTTCATAATTCTAAGAAATTAATCTGTTTTCAAATTTTGTGTGTATATATATATATATATATTTAAAAATTTATTTGAGTAGTCAGCCTCACTCCCAGTATGAAAGAATTTTTTTAAAATATTTTGGAAATTTAAAGTCATATTAACTAGTTTAATGTTTCTAAGAATAAATTGCTGTAGAAAAATATTTTATGGAAAATTATAAGGTAATCTATATATCTAATGAAATTGGATTTATTATTGATTATAAATTTTTGTTCATAAAAATGTCAAAGATATCGTCAAGGCTGTTACTAGCCCCTGGTGTATAGTTTCATTGCTTTTATTCTTTCATCTTTATAAAAAAATATAATTCTCTCTCCAAACTCCATACTTAAAAAATTAAATTTCTTATAAGATATAAATATGTCAATTTTTAGTTTTTCAAAATTTATCTTTACTTTAAACAAATCCTATATATTTAATGAATAAAAGAAATCAAAAATCATAACTATATAAATTGATTATATCTGTACATATATATTTATCATTATCATAATTAACAATTTTACTATTATTTTAATTATATTCTCTTAAAAATAATCAATCTGGTTTTTTAATTCTTTTTTTTTAATTCTGTGATTATTAGTAGCAAGCTCTAAATTTAAAAGGTACTTTATGAAATTATAGATTTACAAAGGTTTGAGGAATATTTACATAATTCATAGAATAACTTTTTTTTTCTTTTGTAGAGGTTTAATTTTATTTTTGATTTCCTATAAATTTTAATATGTTTATTAAAAGTATTATTATTAACGCATGCTTATAGATCATATCAGCTAAAAGCATTTTGCATATATTAAACAAGAACCACGTTCATATAACAGGTAATGAGCACATCCTGTAAAAACTATTTAAAGAACTTTTTTAGAACTCTTACCTTTGTGCTCTGTATATTTTGTCTTAAAATTTAAATATTTAATCTCTTCATTAATACCAAAAATGATATTCTTTACTTTGGGACTTTGGAAAAACCTTGATGGGAAAATTTATGCTTTTACGAAATAAATTAAGAAATATCAATGTCTTTTAATTTTTCTTAATATTATTATTGTTAGGATTTATAAATCTGAAAATTTTCAATAGTCATAATATATATATATATATATATATATATATATATATGTGTGTGTGTGTGTGTGTGTGTAAGTATTTATGAGGTTATCTAAGATTTGACTTATGCATTGGTTCACTAAAAAAACTAAACAAGAAAAAAGAAACGTTCTTATGTAGTAAAAAAAAGAAAATATTTCTTTTTTTAAATTTTTGAAAGCATTTATTTACATATACAACAAGAAATAGTTTTTGAAATTGTCAACAATTTGACTGAATCATTAACAATCGAGCTATATCTTGCTTAGGAACATAATAATAAGCTAGAATCTTTTCAATGGAAATTTCCTTTGATCTGAAATACGAAAAATTTATTTTCAGATAGAAAAAAAGCGTCGGTGTTTATTTTCCGTAGTACCTTGAAAGAATCTAGAGTTATTCAGAAGAATCCCTTGGGTGCTGCAGAGAGAATAGATCTTTGAGAGCAAAAACCAATCACCAAACTTGAGAGTGGGTGTGGTACTCTTCGCTGGAGGACTGATAAAGAATTGAAAGTTATTCACAGAGAAATGTTTTTATCTCACGTTCCTGTTTTAAGAGTGGTGCATTACCTAGAATTCCAGCTTGCGTCTGTATTTATGTATTGAAAAATAATAAATTTGCATAAAATAAATTTGAGAAATTTGCGGAATCACTGTATCTATAAGTGAGAATTTATTTAATGTTTTTCAAATTTTTAAGTATGTAAAGTATGATATCTGGTAGGTCTTACAAGTTTCTTCTTAAAACTTCCGTTGTGAAGAAATATTTTTCAGTTTTATAAGTGATACTTCATTTGAATGAATAAAAATTTAAAGAAAATGTTAAAATTAGCTTATAACAAAAATGTTTTGTGGAAAAGAGAGAGTGGAAGAAGGAAGTACAACAAAAATGAAGACAAATAATATTTCGCAGTAACATTTTATTTCTCTAAGTTGAGCTCATTAAATTAAAGAATTACGATCTGATCCAAATAACTTAAGGAACTATTGTTTTAGGTATA
This sequence comes from Nephila pilipes, assembly GCA_019974015.1. Taxonomy (NCBI): domain Eukaryota; kingdom Metazoa; phylum Arthropoda; class Arachnida; order Araneae; family Nephilidae; genus Nephila; species Nephila pilipes. The sequence goes on along the minus strand of BMAW01098565.1, from coordinate 134,553 downwards.
TCACTTTTGGTGTACCAGAACCCTTTTCAATATTTTATCTTTTGCTTTAATTTTAATTACATTTATCTGAAAAATACTCAATGATAATTTAATGTTTGATTTAATTTTAATTACATGTGGCTGGTATAATATTGAATTTAATAATTTATAGTCTCCTTTAATTTTAAAATTGGAGAAGTTCACTGTTGTCCATTTCTCGATATTTCGTCGTTTTTAATTCTTATATTTAATTGAGTAATTTAATAACCATTATAAAAAAAAACGCGCCTTGAGTGGATAAATCTGTTCTTTGCAATACTTAGCATAGAACTTTTTTATTTATACTATTAAAGGAAATACTCACTATCAGTTCACAGTCCTTCAACAAACGTATTTACAGGTTTTACATAAGTTTTAAAAATTAGGCTCACCACAACACTCGGTTCAGAATATATGATGATGAGATTAAGGCGAAGGATCTACTTCGACATTGCAGAAACAGATCTTCGTTCCAGAACAGAAATTAGATTTAAAAACCCTCAATTATATTCCAAGCTCTATTTAATTTCATCGCACTCCTGCTTTTTTTCTACTACTTTGGGCATATCTTATAAATAGGACTTTAACCATCCGCTTCATTATACTTCTTTAGAATAACTAAATCGTGTAATTACTTTCATTTTATAGGAAGAATTTATTTTAGTAATAAACTTATTTTCAGTATTTTATTGTATGATATAAGGATGTTAGGAAGAAAATAAACAAATTAAATGTATTATAATTAAACGAAATTGTATATTGCCAATTGCTATTAAAAACACAAAGAATAATAATTTTTAATCCACTGCTCATCGCATTTCTTACATGTACGGGGTATCTCCATTGTACATTTTTCAAAAGCATATTTTTCACATTTAGAACATATTTTCATAGTTTTATTTTCTGTACAATATACAATTCGACTCGTCTTACACTGATTAGAATCTGTAGAAGATTTTCGCAACAATCATTTTGTATTTGTTCTTTTTTCTTTGTTGTTCACGGGCTTTTTAAAAATTGGCACCAAATTCTATTGGTAACTGGAGTAAAACATTTCGTCTCGAAATATTTTGTACTGTCGTTTGCTTGAACAAATCGAGGCATTTATGCCATCTAAATCAAGGACATTGAAAAATACTTGGAGTGGTCATCTGCAAGAGATAGATTTTTTTGTACATTTCCTCACCATTCGATTGGTCATGTCTACACCAAAATTTAGTTTCTTATTGTAATGAAACGTATATAATACGTTGAATACGCATGTACATCATAAATTATGCTCCAATAACCTCATAAAGCAATAAATTGTTCTCCCTGTCAAATGACTGGTTAATTGTAGGTAACGGTATACGACAAGTATTACTCAAAATAAAAAAAAAATACAAATAAAAAATAATACAATATTAAATATGTATCATTAATAGAAAAATCATGAAATAAAATGTACAAAAGCGATAAGATGATATGCACATTTTCAGTGCAAAAATTCAGAACCGGTCAAAAGGCTGGTTATGATATGTTTAAATGTCAATTTATAAAGAATCCCTAAGGTAATTAATAGAAAAATGCGAATAGCCTATCTTTATAAAGTATCGTAAAATACTCCAAATTAATAACTAAATGGTTACATGGATAAACTTAATACTAACAATGAATATATACCTAAACATTTATGTATAAATAATGAATGATACGAGAATAAAGTAATTGCGGGGTAATTTAATTTGATTTAGAAAATCAAACATGTTCTCCTTTTAAAATAATATATTCTTACGCTGATTTACGATTTTTTTTTTGTTTTGAATTCTGAGGTTAATTAATTCTATTCATTCAACTAACTAATTGTAATTACTTTAAAAATCTACAACTGACTTTGAACATTTGGTTAGGCGCCCAGAAAATTTTATGAAATTCATGCATTAATTGAGTTATTGAATTAAAAGAAAACATCAGATCTAAACATTCAGTAGGAAAACAATCCGGTTAGTTTAAAGAAAAATAAGGGTAAAGAATTCTTTTTTAAAAATAGGTTAGTATTTTTTTTTACTTATATTTAAAACAAACACCATAAACGAGTTGTAAGAATAGTATACATTTTAAAAGAGAAACAATTATTATTTTTATTTATTATTTGAACAACAACTTGGATTCAATGAGTGTTAACAAATTCGACAGTTTTGCAAAATTATCTGTACTTTAGCCAGCAAATCCATTTTTATAAAAAAATATAAACAATTATAATTTTTGCTTCTCCTCACATTTATTCTAAGTCCTGTCCTTTACGTCTATATAATACAAAATATATAAAAAAAAAATGACTGATTTTGCGCAATGAACTGAACGTATTATAAATATTTTCATTGATATATCTCGGTTATACTTGAATTGTTTGCTATATCACAAAGCTTAAAGAAGCTACTAGAAACGTATACCCAACACATATGAATGTATTTGCAGTGTTATGATGAAATGTGTCTGTGACATTAGCTTGAAACTGTATTAATAGTTCTAGAAATGAATGCTATTTCGGTCTTCGAATAGCCTAGATTCCACATCAAATGCTTGTTATTCTAAGAAATCTAAGGTAATCATGAAATATGATTAATTTCATTCAAAAGTTTAGGACTCATAATTAATTCTAATTGAGAGTCCCTGAGTATTTCACTTTGTGGATCTTAATATACGTTCTGGGAAATTATAACAATAATAAAACTAATCTTTGAGCGGTGTGTTATTCTAACATTTACAAAAATAGTAAGTAAAGGACAGCAACTTTGAAAATTGTTATACTCTCCTGCCTAGTGCAGTAAATAAATGATCAAATTGTAAGCTAATACCCGCCTAGCAATTCAAGTGATGATTTTTTTCTAAAGTGTAATAATTCATTATTAGACATCAATATTATTGGTCATTCAGTGTCAGATTATTTATTCGTTACTTCATTTGTTTGGTGTTTCAGTCAACTTCCGCTTCACTCAGGTCAATTTTAGGCAGTTTTGAATCAAAGAATGGACATTTTTTTTTAAAAAAAATTAACTCTTCCTCCCTTTTTAACAAGAAATCCTTCTTATTTAAAATTACACATAAATATATATGGGAGAATAAATAATCCTATATTAGAACAACCCAGTTTAACAGGCTTAAGTCTGTTACACCTTTCAACATATTATTTTCCAATTTTGTGTCGTTTCAAAAAAAATTTGTTTTTTACTTTTTTACAAATTCCATATATTTTAATTTCTCAGATATGAGCTTTATATTTTTACCTAATTAAATTGAAATATAATTTCATATTTTCGTATATTACATATAACACATACTATTTACTTGTAACAATAAAAAGGCATAGTTAACCACAAACAAAATTTTGTAAATTATAAAAAAAAATTAACGCTTTCCAAAAGCTTAGATAAATCCGAATTTTAAAAGAAATCATAAAAGTTGAGTAAAGAGTAGTCCTGACTTCTTCTGGCCTAAAACGCACTTCTCTAATGCTTTGAATGAATTAATTTTGGGGAAAATAATACTATGATTTTCTACGCCGACTTCAATTTTGTGTTTAGATAAATGCCTAAATTAACCAAAACAAAAAAAAAAATGTAATGTCAGCGAAATTCTCTCCAGACTATGCACGCACACTAGATGTACGTAGCCTGGTAGCTAAAATGGACAATGTGAGTAATATCGATGATAATGAAAGTAATACGATGGTGTTTCTGAAATTGACTTATATTTGAATACAGATAGCATCATTGAGGGAAATTGTTGTTACCATTGGGAGCTCCTATCTGTTAAACGGATCCAAAACAAATTTGACTTTGATTCATAAGTTAGTTTTGATTATTTTTACATTGATTTATAAGTTAGTTTTGATTATTTTTACATTGATTTATAAGTTAGTTTTGATTATTTTTACATTGATTCATAAGTTAGTTTTGATTACTTTAACATTGAATCATAAGGTAGTCATTTATTGCCGTATTAAAATTTGATTGCTGCTCCATCGAGTTATTGACGTCATTTTGCATAGAGTTATCACCGTTGATGATAAATGAGTTTATCGTTATGCACTGGGAGCCAAGCAACAATCAAAACAATGGGTTGCTTCCTGTGAATCTGCTCCAAAGAAAGCAAGGATGAACGTATCGACCGGAAAGTATATGATAAAACATTTTTTAGGGGTGAAAGGCGTCGTGATCACGAATATGAGTAATTGAGATTTAGAAAGCTGTCTAGTGAGTCATGATGTTCTCGAAAGACAAAACAATTTGTGATGCTACGAGTGACAATTCTTGAATTTTCCAAAATTTTTGAACGCCCCTCATAGTGATGCTCACATGAAAATAATAATGGAAGAGGAATATTAATTTATTCTTTATCTAACATTAATTGATTGACTAATTTTATGGAATATAGAACAACAAAAGCTACATATTCTCCAGCTCACATTTTGGTTGTTTTGAATGTATTCTTTGTATTAAGAAAAAGGTAAAAAATGCATATGAATACTGTAATGTCCGTATCAAAATCCGAAAGTCTGAATCATTCATCCAATTCACATTCAGTAACTGGAATGGCTGGATTTATAGCCTCATCAGTTTCATGGCTTTCAAAACTAGAATTTATGTCCTCTTCACACACGGAAGCATCCTTGTTGACATCCATACAATTCAAGTAGCATTTTTTAAAACATAAAATTACTACTTCGGCTTACATACGGAATTTAAGTTTCGGAAACGTTTTTAACTAAAAAAAATTTTTCTCGAATTATACAAGGAAGGAGAATGTATTGAGAAATATATGTTATTTCTTTACAATTAATTCAATTTTTTTGCATTCTGATGTTTTATTTACATGTATAATAAACCTGTGGTTGAAACTAATGTCGTTTTTCAGCTGTATTTTCCTTCTGTGGTACCCACGCGTATATTGGCGTTATTTCAATCAAATCTTGAGTGCACGTATTGGTGAAATTTAACAAAACAAAGACCTGACAATTAACAAAGACTGTCATATCGAGGGACTGATGTTTGTTATTCTGTCTAAGCTCAAAATCTTCATTTCGGTATGTTGGGGATGGAAAAGTACCGGTTCAGGTGTCCTCCTTATCACTTGTTTGTGTCTCAAAGTTCCTTTTGTTTCTTCTTACCAAGACTGATCATATAAAAACATTTATTGAGGAAAGAAATTCTATTTGATACATTTATTTATCATCGCAGCATATAAAAGCAATATGAATGCTATTGGCGATGCACCTACTACTTTCGAACTTCGGTCAAGTGACGAGGACGACACTTGAACTAACACCCCATTCTCAAAATTTCAGCATTTTACCACCGTGATGAGCAGGTTCAACGACAGATTTAATCTCCATTCACCCTGACAAACGATGGATCTCAGTAGAATTAGGATTCCAACCCAAGACACGATGGAATTCCGGCCCAATTAACGACCATGAGTACTCTGCTACCGTAGCCACTTTCCAGTTCTAAATGAATAGAGAATGAATAGATTTTATATTTCGAAATATATCATAATATGAAAGAGTGATAATACAGTATCATTGAAGAGACTTATGAGACAGCTATTCTAAATTAGTGTGATCAAGGTTGTCTGACTACTAAAAATATCTAATGCGTAGAAAGAAAAAAATGAACACATTTTCAGAATTCGAAGCAATTTGATATGGAGCTAAATAAAATTCTGTTCACGTACTCTTACTCTCGGGGATCTTCAGGAAAGTAATGTTATTTGGAATGTAATAGCGCACCTACACTTCGAAATCAATTTAATCGTTCGCTTATCGTGAAGAAATTTACTTAGTGCTAAAGTAAATTGCTTGCGAGTTTTCAAATGAGCAATTTTCTTTCGAGCGAAAATAATGCACATAGATGAAACAACGTAAATTTCTCTAATGACAAAAGTTTACAACCACAAGTAATTACATTTTATGCATACAAAAATATTGTTTTAAAACTGTTTAGTATATGTAACGTGGAAAATTCATAAAACACATTAAAAGACTTTTCTTGTGTTCTTAAGAAGTATTCGACTTCCATAATTTTGTATGAATTTTAAACCATTTTTAACCGAAATTTATTTTAAACAAATTCAAACTTTATACATGTTTAATAAATATATAAGAAATACCCTCAAGTTCCATACACCGGCTAATTTGATTTCATGAGCTCAATGCAATCTTCTAAAATTTCAAATTTTTTCCTCAAATGTAGACTATTCAATCTATTTGAATGCAATCCATCTGAAAAGCTAAAGAGGATTATTTGTTTGGGTCTAAATTTTAAAAGCATTTTTTTCACATTTTAAAGTGCTCAATTGAGCTAAAATTTTCTACACAGGATTGTTTTAAATGACAATAAGATAATTTAACTATAATTAATAAAAATTAATTGATTAGAACTAATTATTTAAGGAATTAAATTTTACAACAAATTTCTCGCCAAGTTGACAAATCCATCGCCAAGGTCAAGGAATCATTGCTTAAGCTCTCTTTTGTTATTATTTTGTTAAAAAATTAATGAAAAATAAGTTTTTTTAATTATTTAATTTATTTTCGTTGATAAATTTAATAAATCTTTAAAATAAAATAAATTATTGAAACTAATTATTGCTTGAATTCAATTTTAATCAACATTCTCTTTTGCTCTTAAAATGTAAGGTATAAAAAACGTATGCTACGCAAAATATGAAGTTTGAAGAAAAATCTAAGCACTAACAGGTCAATTGAAAAATTCCCGGCCTACCACAGTAAAACACATTTTTTTGGCAAAATTAGTTTTTTTTATTCAACATAATTCCCTTCAAGGGTGATACACTGATTATAGCAACCCTCCAACTTTTCGATATCATTTTTGTAGTACGATTTGCCCTTTGCTTCAAAATAGGCCTCAGTTTCGGCAATCACCTCTTCATTCGACGAAAATTTCTTCCCAGCGAGCATTCTTTTGAGATCTGAGAACAGGAAATAGTCGCTGGGAGCCAGATCTTGAGAATACGGTGGATGCGGAAGCAAATCGAAGCCCAATTCATGGATTTTTGCCATCGTTTTCACTGACTTGTGACACGGTGCATTGTCTTGTTGAAGCAGCTCTTTTTTTTTTTCTTCAAATGCGGTCGTTTTTCTTCGATTTTGTCCTTTAAACGGTCCAATAACGCTATGTAATAGTCGCTGTTGATGGTCCTTCCTTTTTCAAGGTAGTCAATGAAAATTATTCCATGCGCATCCCAAAATACAGACGCCATAACCTTGCCAGCCGACTGTTGCGTTTTCCCACGCTTTGGAGTGGGTTCATGGTGTGCAGTCCACTCGGATGGCTGTCGATTGGACTTCGGAGTGAAATGATGGAGCCATGTTTCTTCCATTGTCACAAATGGACGCAAGAACTCGGGTTTATTATGCTTAATCATCTTCAAACACTTCTCCGAATCATCAACTCGTCGTTGTTTTTGGCCAAAAGTGAGCTCGCACGGCACCCACTTTGCACAGAGCTTTCTCATACCCAAATATTCGTGAATGATATGATGTACACGTTCAGTTGATATCCTTAGAGTTGTGCTATTTCATTCAATTTCAATTTACGGTCATTCAAAATAATTTTGTGGATTTTTTTAATGTTTTCGTCGATAACAACCTCTTTTGGGCGTCCAACTGTTTTCTCCATCTTCGGTGCTCATATCACCACGTCTAAACTTAGCATACCAATCCTTGATGGTTGCCGGAAACTCGGCATCAAGCCAAGCTTTTGCTTCAACTGCATTTTTTCCCTTCAAAAAGCGATATTTAATCAACACGCGAAATTCCTTTTTATCCATTTTTTTTCACAATAACAAAAGTTGCTTCACTCAAAATGCTATAATTCACAAACTAATAATCCGACAGCGGTCTAATTTATACACGCATCTTCTGATGGGTAGGGATAACTAAAAAACATATGGATTTAATTCTAGTAGTGTCATCTATGTGTCTGGACGGGGACTTTTCAATTGATCTGTTAGAAGCTCGTTTTTCATCGGTGTTATTTGCTGTTTCGATTCCAATTTTTTGCAATAAATAGTTAAAATAGTCCAGATTTGTAGAGTAAAATAGAAATTTTATAGAAATAACATTGCATTCACGAAATAAAAATCGCCTGGAGACGCAAGCATTAATACTTTAGCTGAGATATTTTATTCATTTCGTATTCTGAGCGCTTAAAAATCATCTAAGATGTTTCCATTACCTTTTAATGCAATTAAAAAATAATTTTTGATATCTATAATAACTGTCTTAACTATGAATAAGTGATTGAATTAGAAATCTAATTGCCCAAGAGGTAGATATGGTTGAGTTGCTCATAACTAGGTGAAATGGTATTCTAAACGTGTGAAATGTTGTTTGATAAGAGTGCTCGAAAATAGCAAATAATGACTAGGGTATCCCGAAGATCCATCTCCTTTGTTGATTAAAGACTGTAAACTTCATGGAGAAGAAAAAGACCACTACGATAAATCGGGGTCATGATTTCCGTACTTCCTTATTGAAAGTAAATTCCTGAAGAATGTCCTAATTGCGAAGTTTTAATTAAATACCTTGAATGACAATTCTAATATTATGACGTTGGCTATTCAAAATTTTCTCTTCACTAAACTTGAGGACTTTAATTGAGATTGATTACATAAAATAACATTTTCTTTCTAACCAAAATGAAACGTGGTTATGTTAATTAGATGCAGTTTGAAATAAAATGAAGTAGTTCAGGTATAATCATATATAAGTGAAGGGAAATGTAAAAGATATATACAGGGTAACAAATATTACTATACGGTGGGAGTGACAACTAGTGACTTGTGGTAATAATAAAGGACTGATGAGAGGCCTCGGTAAGATAACTTAACTTCAATTATAATTAGATCGGTTTATTAAGATTGAAACCCAAAGAGAGAGTATTTATTTCTAGTCACTGGTAATAAATAGTTTTGCTTGATTACTCTTGAATGTTCTTAGACTGTTTCCTGTCTTTTAAGGCTCAATTTATCAAATATAATTCTGACACAAGAGCTAGATAATAGCGGAGTAACGTTTCAATATATATTTGAGTGCAATTTAAATTGCGTAAAATTTCGAGCTATATCATTTTTAAGCTCTATACTAGCAGGCGTATTTATATATTTGTATAGATTTTGATTGGATTTTCCTTAAATGTTCACAATTTTCTTAATAATTTTATTTCAAAAGTTTCTTTCTTATTTTTTTTTAAATAATATATTGCTTCCAATTTGAACTTAATTATTCAATAATATAACTTTTGTAAATTTAGTCAAAGATTTATTTTAGAATACTTCTCGCAGTAGAATATAGATTTTCGTAATGATGAAAGGTGTTCAATTTATATTTATGAGCAATTTTTAAAACTTTCCTTAAAATTACATGGAATCAGGAGATTTAATGAGAATGCTTATGAATATTATATGGTAAGAGTGTCAAGTTTTCTCATGTTTTGTTGATAAGTTATAATGGTTTGAAAATGATATTTTTACACAGATAATAGTTAAGAATTCTGAGACACCTTAAGTATAAGTAAGAATTTCAGCTTCTTTATACTTCGCAACATGCGTGGAAACTATCTCATGAGAAATAACATCAATGGTATTTTTCAGATTTAATACTTTGTTTTATAAATGTATATACTTTCTATTGTTATAGCAAGACTTTAGGTACGGGCAAGATTTCGGTTTTTTTTTTCTTCTCTATGTTTTTATTATGATAATGTAACATCAAAATTAGAATATGGCAAGAAAAAGTCAAAGAAAATAATTTTAAAGAAGAATAAAATTACATAATTTAAGAGAATTTTATGAGTATCTGTCTATTCTTCTAGAGGTGAGGGTCGTAACCATATAAATTAAATTAACTTTTCACAGTGTGTATTACACCTCAAATGAAATCGACAGTATTCAAATGACTAATATTGAAATAGGCAGGACACGCTTGTCGATTTTAAATACAATGAAAAATTTAAGTATATAAAAACTAAATATAAATGTAAATGAGAAATCTTTTCCTTTATTTTAATATGCGAAAAAATATTAAATCTATTTGATTTTCTAGCAAGAGACTCGCAAATAAAACTTTTGAATAAATAACGTACGAAAAAAAGTAACATTTCAATTAAATACTTACGTCTCCCTTATTTTGTATGAACACTCTGCTTCAACTTTCAAAAAATTTCAAACAATGAGATTGAAAAAACCTTATTTGCAGCTGCAGATAAAGCCATAAAAAAGATAAAATATCATAATGACGAATAATTTGAATAAAGTGTTGAGAGAAAAGGTTTTGTACATGATTGAATATTTGAATAAGTAAAAAAAATTACATTCTTCTTATATCATCTATTTGTCTTTATTATTATGATTTTGCTCTTTGAATTTCTTTTTTTTTTTACTTTATAGATTCTTTTGTTTTTATGCATATGTGAAAATAAAATATATCAAAACCTGTGAGAGATATTGATCCGTACGTTTAGTTTATCAACTTGTGAGTATGGCTTTTTTCACTTTTCATCATTTTGGAAACACTTCTTTCGTAAAGTAATGCGGTGTCATAAAATTTAATTTATTATCAGTATTTTCAATACTCAATAGCTATGTATTTATCTACACAAAATACAGGTGATTAGAGAAGAAAATTTCTGAGATTCTAATTTAAAAAAAATAAACCACAAATTAATAATTTTCCCAATAGGCTTTAAAGTATTGCTAATTCAACATTCAAAATAATATCAATTGCTATGTAATATTTTCAAATAAATGTATGTAATAAAAATTATTCATATATTTATTAAGTACTCTTAAAGTTTATCAATCGGGATGAATTCTCTTGTCAAGTGCGGAAAGATATGTAATTGTGATGCTATCATAATTTTCGGTTAAAATTCTGCGCTCTAATTAACTTCATTCACACACAATAGAAAAATGTTTTTAATGATAAATAGCAGAATACAAGACTACTTGGGGTGCTTCGAACATAAATTGTTCCTGAAATTTATATAACAGGAATGTACATGCACGCGGTTGTTGAGAACCGCAATTTGGTTTGTCATATTTTAAAATGGACTCAGCATAGATACATTGCATTAAATACATAAATGAATCTTAATTTAATGAACGATCTATAACAAAAGAAACGACGCACCAAGAAAGAGTTGCCCGATTGTAATGAAATTTCGTATGCAAAGATCATTTAGATCAAACATCCAAAATAATAGAATATGGTGTCCATTGAATTTAGCTACAGCGGTTGGAACTTCGCAATCAGCAGGTGTATATGATAATCAATTCTCAATCTGATAGTCAAATTTTCTTTTGCATTGCGATTTCAGATACCTTTCAACGAGTGAAAAAAATGCCTCGCTGTAGGATTCGAGCTCATTACGAGCAACTGTCAGAGTTTGAAAGAGTTCATATCATTGGATTGAAAGAGGCAGGTTGGGAAAATCAGAGAATCGCTCGTCATATGGGTCGAAGCGATGCGGTGACTAGAAGAAGCTGGCAAGAATGGGACGACAATGGCCGAATTCAACATGCGTGACCTAGGGCCATAGCTGATCGGGAGGACAGAGTGATTGACAGATAAGGTATCACAGCGCCTGATTCATCGTTATCAACCATCAGACGTGCGACCCGCACACGACGGTCCACCATGACCATTCACAGACGGCTGATAGAACAAAATCTACGCTCGTACCGACCGCTATGCCACCTTCACACTGTCGAAAGAGATTGCAGTGGTGCTTGACTTAATTTGGTTGGAATGTGCTGACTCTGTATCCTGACGATCATCGAAGACGTGTCTGGAGACGCCCAGGGCAGCGTGCTGATCCTGCTTTCACTATTGCATGCCACACAATTAACCTCAACCAAGAGTTGTGGTCTGAATGCTATTTTCCTTGATATCCAGACCCCTTTGGTCGTCATTAGAGGCACACTTACAGCACAGTGGTTCGTCGACGACATTCTGAGACCTGTTTTGCTACCGTTCCTTTTGCAGTATCTTGGCCTTATTTTTCAGCAAGATAATGACAGACCACATACGGCACGTGCAGCTATGAACTGTCTTACAGCTTGTCAAACACTTCCTTGGTCAACCAGATCCCTCTCCAATTCAGCATGTGTGGGATATGATGGGAAGGCGACTGCATCTACCAGGGAAAGTTGATGACCTTACGCGACAATTGGAGCAAATTTGGCAAGAAATACAGCAGGAGACCATCAGGAAGCTATATCACACAACGCCACGTCGTGTGATATTCAAGCCAGATGTGGGTCAACACCTTATTGAGCACTTTACTTTGCAACTATGTAACTCTGAAATGAATCATTCAATTTTTCTGAAATTTTATTTTTTTTCTATTCTGTACATAATTTTCCTAAACACTATTTTTTTTTTGATCGGATAACTTTTTCTTGGTACGTTATTTTTTTGTTGTTATAGAGCGTAGATTTTGTTATATTCTGAAAAGCTTAAAGTCATGGAATATCTCTTAATATCGAAATGGACCTCCTTATCCTAATGTACAGAAACTCGATGTAGCATTGGCTCAACATATCGTTGAAGGTCTCCATAAGAAATAATCTCTCATACTACTTCTACAGCCGGCTATAAATACGAAAACGTAGCAGGTGTATGATTTTTGCACGTAATGTGTTTCGATCGTCTCCCATATATGATCGATGGGATTCCTGTTTGGTGATCTAGGCAGCCAAATCATTTGCTGAAATGACCCAGAATGTTCCTGATATCAATTTCGTATAATTTTGGCTCGGAGATGCGACGCAATTGAATCCTGAAAATATTCTGTCATTGTTTGAATGTATAAAGTCCATGAATGGTTGCTAGAGGTCACCAAGTAGCTAAACATAAAACATTTAAATGATTATCTATGTATATCATGAGGTTGTCTGAAACTGAAAATATGAGAATACAGTTTTAATAATCTAGTATATTTATTTAATACATAACATTTATGCATATATATAGATTATATTCGAATTCAACTAAATAACTACATTTTAAAATGAAAAAAAAAAGGAATTATGCAGTTTGTCACCGATATTATTTTGTTCCATAACTTTTCAGATTAATGTTTTCCCCTTAATTCATAGAGAATATATTTTTCCATTTAGTTGGTTGAAAAAACATGTAAAAGTGATAGTAGATTGAAAAGCGTTTTGATCAATAATTCAAGATTTTTGCATTTACCATCGACATTCATGTTTAAGTTTGAATGAAAATTTTAGTTCCATACGAGACAACTGTCTGTGTTTGTAAAGTCTCTTCTTCATAATTCTCTTTCATAGCTCAGCATTTCTACTCAAGTTCTTTCACGCAAACACATTATTTTGTTGAAAAATGAACAAACTTCAAACTAACAAGCAAGAAAGTATGTTTCAAAACTTCTGGAGCATTAAGCGAAAAACTTTTAGAATTTTTTTTTTTTATTCATTCTTCGTGTATTTTCAAATATGTAGTTTTCCTCAAAACTTTTTCTAGGAATTTTTAAATTTATTCAGTAACAGTAAGGCATGACTTTTAGTTTGTTGGTTCAGTTTTGAAACACGGAAAATGTCGAAATTGAGAAATTTATTTAAAAATAGATCCTGTTGTATATTGTTAAAAATGGTATCTAAATTCAAGGATATATATCAATATCATTCTTATTGCTAGAAATATTTTGGAATAATATCACGAATTCTGGTTAATAGTTCCAATTGTACTCTATGAATATAATGTAAGAAAATATTTCAATTCCTAGAAAGAAATTAAAAATTTTGGTTACTTAATTTATATACTGATTAGTGTGTTATCCATTACGTTTACTTTTGTTACGTTAAATCAAAAAGTACGTGGTACGATTAAAATAAAAAAAACACATTTATTTAATGGTTTTTATAATCTTTTTTACTTTTAAATCTGTGTATATATTAGTCGTTAAACAGAATATCCACTCTAAATATCCCTAAAAGCAAACAATTCTAATTTTTTAAAAAAATTTTAAAATTTGTCTTTTTTTAAATGCTGCTCTTTTTACAATAATTGGCATACACATATGAAATTTGATTTACAAATTCGTGAAACTTTGTACATAGGCAGTTATAATTAGTTTTGGGTTAACAAGATTGAAATTTATAAAATAATTTTTTTATGAGGGCTTATTAAGAATTCCTTAACATTGTGTTTAATTTGATTTCAATTACTTTTTAAAAAAATTAACTATTACTTAAGAATTTAAAGTTTTTATTTGCTATAAAATGTTATATAAATGTAAAAAAATTAGAAAATAAAATTACTTTCAGTTCAGAATGCTCTAATTAAAAGTTTCTTAAAGTTATTTAGTGAATATTCTTACTTTATATACTGAAAATTTCAAATTTTCAGATCTTAATTTTTCAAAATGAATGCTAAAATTAACATACATATCCAGTTTACAAAGATTTTGAAGTAAATAAGGTTTACCTTTTCAAATTTAATGTTTAAATAAGTACAGTTTAGCTCGTAGTGCTTAAATTAATTCAAAGCTATATTTAATTGCTGCTTTCAACTTTGAAATTTTTCTTTTTGCAGACAGGACAGCCTTTCGCACTTTAAAATGTGCATATCGTCAGTTATTTTGTAATCAGTAAGGCAACAACTTTTTTGAATATTCAATTTTTTTTAATTGTTTTTTTTTCCAGTTCGAATAATCCATAAGCTTAATAAATTGCATTTTCTAGTAAACACAAATGATTTTATATAAAAGTAAATAGAACTAAAAGGAACAATTTGTCTTTAAAAATAGTTTTATAAAACCGAAATTAAATAATGCTTCAAAAATATATAATAAAAATTAATTAATAAGGATTAATTTGGAATATATCGGCAAATACAAACAACCAATAAGAATTAAATACATTATCTTCACATCATTTCTAGTCAACTTGACAATGTTACAATTATAATTAATTAAGCAAGAAACCAAAGTTTCATCTACCACAGATGAGTGGCGTCAATATAAAAATAACAATGAACATAATATACATATTTATACATATGTATATATATATATATATATACTAATGGACAAAAAAATTAGCGTACCAAGAAATAATTGCGTGATCGTAACGAAACTTGGCATGAAGGTACATGTCGGGGAGATATGCAAATGATTAGAAATGCAGCGTGATTGCGCATTACGTATTGCCGGTAGAGGGCATTTAACGTCGTTCTCCGTGGAGTATAAAACAGGTAAACAAAGCTTATTTAAGTGTGCTGAATCGTATACAAAGGAAGAGTTGCTGTAGACATGCCATTACGCAGTTTTCGATGCAATATGAGCAGCTGTCGCAGTTTGAGAGGAGGAGAATCTTTGGCATGATGGAAGCTGTGTTGTCAGCAAGGTGAATTGCTCGTCAATTAGGCCGCTCTGATTGTGTTGTGAGGAGGTGTTGGGACCAGTGGATCGGAGAGATGTCAATTACACGAAAACCAGGCTCAGGACGCCCTCGACACACCAGTCATCGAGAAGACCGCCACATCGTAAGAAATGCACGCATACAGCCCACTGCTTCACCGGCCGCCATCCAGGCACAGATAGCACCTTCACTAATAGCTCCTGTGTCTTCTCGAACCATACGAAGGCACCTGGATGAAGGGGGTCACTTCACGCAAATCGGTCAAAAAATCGATTTTTCAATTTTTTTTGAAAAAGAAATTTCAAATTTTTCTGCGTCAATTGCAATTTAATTTTTTGTTCTAGCTAAATTAGAAGTATTTTAAAAAATTTTTAAAAAGTTGTTTACATGTGTCAAGACCCAAAACAGCTGATGGCCACGCCCCCTTTTAAACCAAAACATATTATACATGCTTCTTTCCAGCCTTATCAAATTATTTTAAATTCATGAAAACAATTTTCATCGATCAGCAACTTGTTGAGGAAAGAATTGAAGTGAATAGTAATAGCAGTTTGTTTACATTTCAACGTTTGTTATCGAATGCAACGTGCTATTTTAGACTCGCCTAATGTACACAATCTGTTCTTTTCGAAAACGTTTTTCATTTATAGTTTTCATTATGTCTCGGTTTAATGCTCAAACATTTAAGAAATAGAAGTTTGAGATAGATGTTTTTTTATTAAATAAAAGTTCTTTTAAAGTTATATAAGCTTCATATAAACAAAATGTTTATAAATATGGTAAGTATGTTGGTATGGTAAGTATCAACGTTAAGTAAGTATGCTGGTGAGTATGAAGCTTTTTTTTAAATTCTTCTGATAAATTTAAGGAAATAATTGACATTTCTCTGTTTTCTTATTGCATAAAATTATGTAAGTTATGCATAAAATGTAAAAAAACATGGTACCCATATTAATCTTGGTCGTCAAATCCAAGGTTTGGCTACAGAACTATTTATATGTTGTGACAGTTGTGGTTTCGAACAACCAGTCCTGAATATTAGAGTCACTCAGAGTGTAACTAATAAAGGATATACTAATGTGCATGATGTTAATACGAGACTTTCATATGCTATGAGATCAATTGAGAAAGGGTATGCTGCTGCGAAATGGTTTTGTGGAGTGATGAATTTACCTCCCATTACTAAGCGCTTTTATGAGTTATCCCACACATTAAATGATGCGATAGAGGAAATCGCAAAAGCTTCTATGGCAATAGCTGCTAACAAAATATTTAAAAATGATGGAAGTCCAAATGTACCTGCGGCTATCGATGGCACCTGGCAAAAGGAGGGCTTGTTTCACTAAATGGTGTCGTGACAACAGTTAGTGTCGAAACTGGAAATATTGTTGATGTCGAAGTATTTTCCAGATTTTCGTGCAATTTGAGGAATGGAAATGCACACAGAGAGAAGTATTTCGCAAATTACTTTGGAAATAGTGGATAACTGAAGTTGAAGGGGCACTCTGGATCTTCAATCACTCAGAGTCATTGCACAAGCTGCAATATACTCAGTATTTCAGTCTTTGCCCCACTGGTGACGACAAGTAGTGTGCATATAATAGGTCCATAATTAAAGGAAAACAATACAAACACAAACATAACTTACCTGATGTTATTATAAATTGTGTTAAACAATAGTTAGAGATTTTTTATGTCCTGAACTACTTTCTAGATGCCTACATGGCAAAATTCAAAATTTAAATAGCATCATCTGGTACATAATCCCAATAAATGTATATAAAGAATTAGGAACATTAAAAGCTGGAAGGTATGAAGCAATAACTCTATTTAATCAAGGATTCATTACAAAATTAAAAGTTTTAAGTTTATTAAATGTTCAACCTGAATTTTATACATGTGGAGCATTACAAGAAGCAGATCGTGTTCACATAAAGAAAGCAAAAAAGGCAGTTTTACAAAGAACCAATAAAGCTAGAATTAAAAACTGAGTATTAAAATGTAGACAAGAAAATGATCTAGCAGATTACCCAAGCAGTTCAAGCTTTGGTATTGATATCTATTAGTGAATGGTAAGTTTGTACTTTAAATTGCATTATCTCATAACTGTAAATTTCAACACAAAAGGAACATTTTTGAAAAACCTACTCATCTTATAGCTTTGAAATTTGGTGCATGTATTACTAGTACATAAAGAAATATTTTAATGAGAGCTGTTGTCAAAAAAAGTTTTTAAAAAAATTTTAGAGGTTGAAATGTACACAAATTTTCTTTGATTTTTAAATTTTCACGTGTTAATCCACATAATAATTTTTTTAAAAAAAACTAATTGAAATTTCAAAAAAAGCTCTCATTAAAATAATAAGAACTATTCAATAAATGAACACAAAAAAATTGGTAACTCTACAACCAGTCAATGTTTTAAAAATGTTCCTTAAAATTGGTCATTTTTAACATTACGGAGATAGGGAAAAGGCTGCATGAAGTGACCCCCTGAAGGACATTTGGGATCGTAGCATCCATTACGTGTGCTGCCTTTGACGTTCACACAACGACGTCTCTATTTGGAGTGGTGCCTCGCAAGAGGAAACTGGACTGCAGCGGAATGGAACTAGGTCCTCTTTAGCGACGAATCCAGATTCAATTTCAGCAGTTATGACATTCGTGTTTGTGTGTGGATCCCCTTGGTGAACGCCTCAATCTTGCCTTTGTTTTACAGCGACACACCGCTCAAACAGCTGGTGGGATGGTGTGGGCTACCATTGCCTACAATACATGGTCACCCATGGCACCATGACAGCTTAGTGGTATGTCCATGACATCCTGCAACCACATGTTTTGCCACTTATGCAACGGCTCCCAGGAGCCATTTTTCTACAAGACAATGCTCGGCCTCAAACGGCAAGGGTGTCACAAGACTGTCTCCGCTCTGTTACCTCCCTTCCTTGACCCGCCGAATCACCAGAATTTTCTCCAGTCAAGCATATCTGGAATCATTTGGGACGGCGAGTTGGGCATCACACGAGATTGAACGAACTAGAGGCAAGATTACAGCAAATGTGGAACGAAATGTCTCAAGACATCATGTAGAACTTGTATGCCTCAATGCTCGATCGTATCGCATCGTGCATTCACGATACAGGGGGTTCAACAAGGTATTAAATCCTGCGTTCTTTTGCCTTTATCTCTGAAATAAATGATCATTTTTCTTTGATTTTCTAATCATTTACTTAATTATATCAAAGTAGTTGTTACGTATGTAAAATTTTGTTTCATTTTGACGACTCCTGCTTGGTGCGCTATTTTTTTTTTGTCCATGAGTGTGTATTATATATATATATATATATATATATATATATATATATATGTGTGTGTGTGTGTGTGTAAATGTAATTTGCTGAATAAAATGGTTAAATTCCAGGAAACATATGTAATCTATTTTGTTTGCCAAATGCCAGGTACTGGATTTTAAATTACTTTTATATTCATTTTAAGCTTTCAGTATCTTCATTTCTAGACTTGTTTAATGAATTGAACAATCATGTTAATTTTGTTTCGTTACTATTTTTTTATGAATGATGTTTTATTTTGTTCTTCATCGCTTATACTTTTTAATATCTATCTATCTATATATATATATATATATATATATATATATATATATATATATATAT
>BMAW01098565.1:84890-115401 GCA_019974015.1 Nephila pilipes | reverse complement strand
TATATATATATATATATATATATATATATATATATATATATATATATATTTGAGTTTAAGCTGTAAGAAATATCAAGTAAAAAAATAATAATAAAAAAGGAACATAAAATAAAAAGAAAAAAATGGAAGAAAAATAAAGAAAATTCTTTAAAAGGAAACAAAGGAGACTAATAAATCTATTGAATACTATCACTGGCTTAGGACAGTGGAGCTGCTTATAATGTATGTATGAATATTCAAATTTTCATAAATAGTAATTAATTGTAGAAAACATAAGATGTAAATTCACTAGCTATAGCGAACAACACACACAGAGGTAAGAGATTCCAACAAGGTAACAACATCTTTTATGAAACAAAGTTTCTAATAATATACTGTATTAAGTTAAAAATAATAATAATAATAATAATAATAACAAGCAAATTTAAAATAATTAAAAAAAAAATAGCTCATGCAAGTTTTACCAACATTGAAATAGTGATGTCATTGAAAAATACATTTCGGCACATTAAAATGTAATTATTTGAAAGCTGATATTGGTATCTAACACATGGATCAATAAGTCCCGAGACTGTGCGGTCGGTTTTTTTTTTGCGATTTCCTCCTTCAAACGCACCAGCAAGTCAATATAATAATCACTGTTGATCGATTTACCTTTTTCGAGGTAGTCAATGAAAATCACGCCATGCGTATCCCAAAAATCTGACGCCATGACTTTGCCAGCTGACTGCTGCGTTTTCGGACGCTTCGGACGGCTTTCGCCAGCTGTGCGCCACTCAGATGACTGCCGCTTCGACTCTGGAGTGTAGTGATGTATCCATGTTTCGTCCATGGTCACGTAACGACGCAAGAAATCTTTTTTGTTGCGAGTAAATAGCGATAAACAGCTTTCTGAATCATCGACTCGTTGCTGTTTTTGTTCCATCGAAAGCAATCGCGGCACCCACTTGGAAAAAACCTTTTTCATGCTCAATGTTTCATGAAGGATAGTAAATACACTTCCATATGATATCTGTGTCATCTCAGCAATCTCACAGAGCTTCACTTTACGATTTTTCATTATAATTTTTGTCACTTCACTCACATTTTCCGGTGTAACGGCTTCCACAGGTCTACCCGAGCGTTCCGCGTCATTTGTGTCGGTACGACCACGTTTAAACTCGGCAAACCACCGACAAATCGTTGCTTTTGATGGACAAGAGTTCGGGTAACATTTTTCAATCCATTGTTTCGCTTGCACGGTGTTTTTACCCAGTAAAAAACAATGTTTTATCAGAACACGAAACTCGGTTTTTTCCATTTTTTAAACAAACTACAAAACGACTTTACTCCAACCTCGATAACTCAGCTGTTTCTGGTCCGATCGACTTAACATTTTGACACGTTTCAAGCAAAGATTAGTACTCTAGAAAGACCTGGTTACTGGTTTACTACGAGCGCCATCTCTGGGTTAGTCTCGGAACTTATTGATCCATGTGTTATATATCAAAATTACAATTAATATAATAATAAAAAATTGTTAAAACAGCATACAATTTAAAAACAAAGGAACAAAGGAAGAATTTGGAAATGAAATTTTATATATGCAGTGTGTTTTTGAAGTGATATTTTTAATCTTTTAAACTTGAATCAAATTAATTTGAAAACGATAAAGCGACATTTTCTTGGAACGTGCAAATGATCAAACTTTGCTATAAGTGAATCTACTGTCATCTCAATTTCTTCATATTTCCTTGCTATTTCATCTTAGGTACTTAATTGAAGAGTGTAATAAAATACATTTAAATTTAATTTAGAATACATTTTAATATAATTTAGGAAATTATTAATATTATATATAGTTAAATGCAGATGTTTGAGCTAATGCAGAATGATTCTAGTAATAAAATTCCTAGTAAATTGGGTGTTCTATTTTAAATGACTTCATTGGGAATGGAATTGCACGTGAATATAATTACTCTTAACACTAACTAACATTTTCGTGATAAGTTTTCAAATCAAATTAATTTTACTTCCTCATTCATCTTAATTCATTTGATAATTTATCACAATTATGTAATTTATAATGTTATGGTTTCAAAACAGGACTTAGATTTGGTTTTCCGAATATTAATTTCTAACTGGATGTTTAATTCTCTATTGTCACGCATTTAATTTCAAATCACCCTTCAAGTTTCATTAACCCATTTGAACCTGTAACGATCATTCTTACTATTATTGGTTCATTATTTATGATTTTATTTTATTCTGATGATTCTATTTCTTCTAGTTAGCCCAAGATCGTTTTTATTAATTGTTTTGTGTATAAATGTAAGAAATAAAGTGAACTGCTTCTTCTGATTTTAATGCAAAGGTTACTCTTTTAGGTAAAGACAAATATAGATATAAGTGTGAATTATAAATTAATGTTTATTTTACGAAATCAGACAAATTATTACAATTTCTCACATTCATACTCTGAATGACGCAGATTTAAACTTGGATGAGGATAATGCAAAGATTTGTTGTAGCACAAGCATGCAAAAAGAGATTTGACTCTGGGACTCCCCCCTCTCACATTTAATTCTACATTTATCATTTGTAATTTGAATAATCACAAAAATTCACAATGAATTGATCAAACGCCAAGTAGATAACACAATTTATTGATAACTAAATTGTGAAAAAAAAAATTCTCTGTATTTCTCAGTCCACTAACCCTCAGCACGCCTGAACAATAAACTTAGTTGCTAAACTATGTTTAATCTTACAAGCAAAATTGGTAAAGAGCCAGTAATATTACTAAAATTGAAGGTTCGAGCGGGAAATCTGATTCTTCCAATATGAAATCACTCCACCAGGGATCTATGCAGGAAGTCTGTCTGTTACTAACAATGCATCTTTTATCATATGTCAATTCCTTTAAATTCATTAATCACGCTTAACGTTTACCTAATTTCTGTAGGTCGCGTTTCATTTTATTGGAAAGAAGTTGAAAGTTTAAATATAAAATCAGAAAGTAAACGCAAATGTTGGCTGAAGAAAATTCGTGAATAGCTTACGAAGATTTAAATTGTCGATGCTAATCTCAGTGAACTGTCGAACTCTCACATAAAATCATCACAATTGTCTCACATAACTTTATTTATTATGAACTCTGAGAGCCGCAACAATTTATATCTTCTGCACTCGGCGGCAACTCAGAACACACTCGAATACACTAACGCTTTTTTTTACTAGGTGGCGCTACTCCAACAGCGCTTGTGGTTTGGTACTGAACACTCCGCCCCACGTTGCAATGGTTACATTCAACCATTTAAACTATAGATATATTTCAATTGTAAATAGAGAATGAACACTTAAAAAACATTAAATCACACAATGAAAAAATATATATAAACACATAAACAAATACTAAAGGTATAAAATAGAAAAATACACATTAATAGGTAAAATACAGATTTTTGAAATTGGTCGCTTGAAAACTCCAGAGTGAGTTTTATATTTTGACAATTCTGATCCTTTTGTCATCGCCAAAGTAAAGTTTGATTATTCTACCTAATTTTTGAGGCTGTAAATTTTCATCTTTAAAAAGAACTAACTCATTTATTTTCATGTTATCTTTTTCTATCATCCACTTGGACCTCTGTTGCAAATGATTAAGGTATTTTATGTGCCATTTCTTCCAAAAAGTTTGAACTATATTTGTCATTTTTTTCCAATTAGACAAACGAATGTCTTTGACCTTAACTAAATTTGGATCGACTACAACATTTAAAGGTCTGTCAATTAAGAAATGGGAAGGGGTTAATACATCATACACATCAGTATCAGAAGACAGAGGTACAAGGGGTCTCGAATAAAGAATTCCTTCTATTTGGGTAATAATCGTTAAGAATTCTTCATAATTCAGTCTGGAATATCCTAAAACATTTTTAAAATGAAATTTAAGCACTTTCACTCCACTTTCCTAAAGGCCACCAAAATTAGGCTCTCTTGGTGGAAGGAATTTCCATTTATAACATGATATATAACATGCAAGGCTATCGTCAGGTTTTAAACAAAATCGTGTAGGTTATTGAATTCCTTATTTGCTCCAATGAAATTTGTAGTGTTGTCTGAAAATAATTTCAAACATAAACCTTTACGAGACACAAAACATTTTAAACAAGCTATGAAGGCCTCTGAAGTTAATTCAGTGACTATTTCAAGATGAATAGCTTTTGTAACTAAGCATATAAGTATGCAAACATATACTTTATGATAAATTCCTTTCCTTGGCCGAGAGAATTATTCTTTATCAAAGATTTAAACTGATGTGACGACAATGCGTCATGTCTCGATTTAGATTTAGTCATTAGTTAAATATAATTAGTTGTAATTTGTCTCTTTTTATAAATTTTTTACGAATATCTTTTTTTTGTTCTCTGAAACAAAGATAATACATATGTGAACCTTAACACACATACATACTTATTTATTTATCACATAATTAATAAAATAAAATAAATTATTTAATTATTAATATACTTCGTAAAATTGCTTTTCTGTTCAATAATATATTTATAAACTTTGAATCCCGTTTTTTGCTTCTAATAATATAAATTATAAAAGCATACTTTAAGTCGAAAAAATTATGTTTAGTTGTGACTGATTGAGTCTTATTAAGGAATTCTTATTTCAGTTTAATGTATTTGCTTTCATAAATTCTGAATAATGCTAATAATATTCAATTTTGATTAATTTTCATTTTAAAACTACTTTGGAATACTTTCAATAAATTTGTTGAGAACATACACATAAACTGTAAGGTTTATTTTACGAAAACATAAATGCATCACGATATTAATTTCTCATGTAATTTTTAGTTCCTGATGAAGAATGAAAACAAGATCCTTTATGAACAGTGGACTTTTGAAATCCAAGTTATGCAATTAACATCGTAAAATTAATATAAAATATATTTTTGTTAAAAAGGTTTTCTGTAAAAATTCTGAATAAATTATGTTTAAAGAGAAAATAATTAGCGACAATCTCATTTATGCTAAATATCGTCATATTTATTATTTAAATTCATATTAAGGCTAAGAACAATGCAACCAAAACATTTATATAATCGAACCAAACTTAGAAATATAGATTATGTAATTGGAATAATATGCAAATAATCATAACAAAAGGAAAAATGACCTATTTTAAAATATTTAGCCCATATTAAGCAATGAGTTGTGGCCGTAAGTATTAGTGTTATTATTATCTTATAGTTTATCGGCTCTGAATTTCGTAACATTAAAACATTATTCAAACAAATTCATTTATTTGGGATTAATTACCTTAGTAAAAAAGCTATAAGGGAGATCACATGTTGCGTCTTTTATCTAACAATATAGATTAAGCTGGGATGCCTAGGTGCTTGTAGCACACTTATAGTGCTCTCGGAAGAAAGCATTCGATGTTTTATTTTTTATTGTACTGAACGTGCGTAGATGTAATGGGTTTTTTCACGAAATATGATGTCCATGTCAAATAGATTACGAAAAAAAATATTTATCGTGTCATAATTTGAAACGCTAAACACATACATGTCTTCATTCAAATTTCGAACCAAACCACTGTAGTATCTGTTGTGGAGCTCAACTGGATAATTAATTAGTGAATTGTACTGGCTTTAAATAATTTTATTGATAGCAAAGATCATACCATTAAGGCAATACCCACCCGGTATTCTGCCGTGGCTGGTCTTCTTGCTTGGGAACGCTTGTTGCATGAACAATATCATTCATTCCTTTTGAAAAACCTCTATGAATTTTGATTTTATAAGGGTTATATAAACTAAACATATTTTATTTTGTTGCGAAATTTTTTTTTTTCAAACGTTTCGTTAAACTGGAACACTATAACGCTCTAAGCGGATTTTGTCCAACCAAATAAAATATTTCTAACGTCAAGAAAAAAAAAAATGTTGCATAATCATTACTAAGCAATAGGTCAATTTTAATGAACTTAAAGAAACATGTATAATATCATAATTTTTATCTTTGTAGCTTGTTATATTAAACTACATTTCTTCATTATTATCCAACATGTACTAAATCATTCTGTTACCGATTAAATTTTTTTATAATTTCTGATTATTAACATGGTTTTTTCTACCATTCATTCTGAAGCTGCACGTTGGAGTTAGGATATTATCTTTTTGTTGAAGTACTTTTATGCATTATTATTTCATAACATACATAGTAATAAATAAAATAATATATCATATTTTACAGGATAAAAATGAAATTTTTTATTCGAAAGATTCTCATAGAAGGATTTGAATTAAATACTTCAGATTTTATTCGTAGTTTGGATATCAATAAAACAAAACAAGGAAAGGGAGAAAAAAGGAGATTTACTTAATAATTCCCAATTCAGTAGTTACACTGGAGCTTGGGAGGTTAATTGTTAAACAGCACATGCGCAACTGTTAAAGTGGAACTTAAAGTATCTCTAGTTTTTTTTAAAAACTGTTTCGAATTTTAATTAAGAATTTTAAATTAAAAAAAGAAAGCTTAATTTTAATTTATCACACACACACACACACACACACACACATATATATATATATATATATATATATATATATATATATATATATACATGTATATTTGTGTCATACAAAAGTTTCATAACTTTTTTTAATGTTTAATTTTTTAAAAAGTATATAAACAAATGTAACTTTATATTATGCATTTTACTATTTTTAATAACGTAATCACTATTGCATAATGGTTTTGATCCATAATGCGAGTATACACAAGCGTTTCTCAGTCCTAAGCTTAAAATAGTACTTTAAGATTTTTTTTTTAAATTTTACTATCTGATTTGAATTTCTCTTGAGTTACGATTTGTATGTTTATTTTTAGGAGCTTTCTTGCTACTTTTTAATGACTGTTTTTCCCCTTAATTTCCTATTAAATAAAGTTACATTGTTTTATTTAATTTAGCAGAGTGATTCATTTGATCATATGCATGTTTATAATTCATTTTCTTTCATATTTCTTAATATTATATTTAGAACAATATAAAATCTTTTAAACTTCTTTAATATTTAATTTAATCTATTTATTTTAACATTTTTTTTGACTTGATTATATAGGATTTTAATATGACATTGCAATAATTCTAATATTTATGAATGATAGCAATATTTACTACTTTTAATACTTTTAAATTTGGTTAGTTTATTTCATTTAACTATTGAACCTTAGTAATTATATCGTTGCTTTATATATATATATATATATATATGATTTTAATTGTAAATAAGCACCAGTACATTACAATCATCAAAAAAATAAGAAATAGTCTCAATAATTAAAATTAATACAGTATGCAAGAAATCATTACTATACCATTGAGTAAATATATATAAATATAAATATCCACACAAATACACAAATAAAACATTGTAAATATGGAAAAATGAACAAAGCATTTATTCAAATCTAACTGTGAAAGAAAAAGACTATACATCAATTTCTCTTATTCATGTTTAAATTTTAAAATAATTCATTAAATTAGTTTTCAATATTCAGCACGCTAGCTTACATATGCACATTTAACTCTTAATTATTTAATCTTAGTGATCCGCAAGGCTATTTATTTTATCGATACATACTTTCATTTTATTAAGTTATATGTAACTGAAGGAAGTTTTCAATAAGTTTTAGTAGTGCAAGCACTTAATTCCCGCTTATTACTAAAATAATTTATTAATTTGATCTGGTACTAAACTCATTTGGTAACGAAATTCATACAAATATTAGGACCTTGAATGAGTTCCCACTGATTTTTTTATTGAAAATTAATGTTTTATTTAAAATATGTGGTAAAAAAGATGTTTCTCAATGTATTGCCTATCTCTAACCACTATTTACTCCCATTTTTCTGATAGCACATGAATTTCACGTTGGAAAAATGAAACATCTTTTGAGGGTATCCAAGAATCAATCCATTTTTTATATCTACATAAGAAGAGAAGCGCTGCTTCACCAGGCCATTTGCCTTCGAAAAAAATAAACGATAATCGGATTACGCTAAGCCTGGTGTATATGATGGGTGGGGAGGGACTTCCGATTTAAGTGTTTTACTGGTGGTTTTTACCAGTTTTTTGAAATGTATGCGAGCTCTGTTATGTGACACAATCACCTTTTTCTGACCTTGCTCGTATAGGGGTCATTTTTCCATCAGGGTTCGGATTTAAAACAGTTTATACCAATCTCCCATTACAGTTCATTCGGTCTGAGCACTCCAAATGCATCGGAGAAGCTCTCTTCTTCTCTAACAACAAAATCAGTATTTTTGAAGTATCGAAACCAGTCTCTGTATGTCGTTTTCGACAGAACATGCTCATCGTATGTTTCAACAAATATTCGTTTTCTTTAGATTTAGGTTTCTTTTGAATAAAATAGTACGATAAAATATGCCGCATTTACTCCTTACTTGGTACAAAACTCAACATTTTCAGCACTAAGAAAGAAAATACGCTGTTTATACTCTGGCGAACTAATATACACTAAATTTCAAGCTTAACTTACTCACAGTACTTTCTTGTACTTGCGTTACTATCGGAAATTTCAAGCACATAGTTCTGGTAATAGCATATGTTAGGAAACAGCGAGAAGGTATTTAAAGTCGTAATATATTACATGTTAATCCTTCAATTTCTTCAAGTAAAATATTGTTATCCTAGGGAAATGGTTCGGGCTATTCCGTCTCTAAAATATATTAAAAAAAATTACTAATAACGTCACCAAATTCCTACTTTGAAATTGGTGCCCGAAATTAAATTTTAAAAAAGATTTGTTTAGAAAGAGGAAGGGTTGTAAATCTATATATATATAAGCGAAATACCACTGACTGACTCATCACGATATCTCTAAAACTATACAACCGATTGACTTGAAATTTGGTACAGTTACTCATTTTGTGATGTAGACGCTCACTAAGAACGGATTTTACGGAATTCTTATCGGAAATGTGATTTTTATCCGTTAATCTTTTCTTACCCATAAATTATGTCATTTTTGGCGACTTTATCGCCAAAATTGACATGACCGCCGCCAAACGGAATATATTTTTTTAAATGTATTCTGTGCATTGTTACCAATTAAGTTTACTTGCAAGATTTGCGCGTGCGAAATGGAAATAATTTAATATTGAGGCGCTGATGGTGGATTGGCAAGAGCGGGATTTTGAAAAATACTAAAATTTCGACTTCTTACGGAGTAGCGCGCACCCAAGACAATCCGCTGAATAGGATGCATTTCGGTTTATCATATATAATGTAAATGTTGAGCCCCGAAATTCCTACATTTAGAGATTTATGACCAAATATCTTCCACCGCCAAGTCGAAGCATTTCAGTGACCTTGCATTGTGAATTTTAAATAGCTCTACTATGGTAACCCGAGCTGATTTCTGTCCGTTTTGCTGAGCAAACGATAATTTTTTAATGTTGTGGAACCTTGACGTATGTTTCAAATTTATGAGAAAAGTATTTTATTATTAATAATGATTGATAAATTACATTTGTAAATCTAAACGCTATCTTACTAAGTTATTGAAGTTGGCTTTTAACAAATGAATAATAAAGGTTTGTTATTCATGTCATTGATAAAAAAAAAAATAAGTAGCTGTCAAAATATTTATTTTGATGTATGCATTAACTGTAACCTGATGTAAATATTATGCAAAAGTTTTGTTTCTGTATTTTGGCAATTTTTAGTTTTTGGTTTCTAGGAAATAAACGTTTTTGATATTTTAAAATGGCTGGATATTTTATCGTTTTCAGAATACATAATTATTTTAAGGGTATGATTCTTTTAAGAGCTATTCTGTCTATTCAATTGCAGTTCCAGATATGCTGCTAGCGTAAGCGTTATCCCTTTGCAATAAGATTAACGTAATATAAGTGACTTTTTGCTAAAAACTTTTATTATATTTTATTTTTTTTTGTTAGTATTTTTTGTTGAATTTTTAAATAATTTGATTTTAAAAAATTAATTTTGGTTATATTTTTTTAACTTGAAAAGTATTTCATTGTAGGTTAATACAAATTGATATTTCATATTTACTTTTCAGTTATAGTTCATAATAATGAATGTTGAATATATTTGGATAAATGGAATACCTACTCCTTTCAAAGTTTTTAAAATTCTTGGCATTGGAGCATGTTTATTTTCTTCTCTGTCTTTGCTGGTGTTCGGTGACACATCGATGGCGTATAAAATTAGAAATATTATTGTTTCTCACGTGTTTAATAACTGGGATCGGTTTAAATGCTACATCCACCAGGCATACCGCCTCATATTCTTTATCTAAAGATTGGTACACGTTGCGTAATTTAAATCCTCCTAAATTATGTAATAGCACCAGACTCAAAGTGAAAAAACGTAATAGAAGCGACTATTTTTACAAGAAAGTATGAGGGTTAAAAAGTATTCATTCTAAGAATACCATTAATTCCATCAGATTATCATTTTGAATTTAAGCGTTTGCAGTTTCCAGTTAGAGTTTGTTTTGCGATGACTATCAATAAAGCACAAGGGCAGAGTTTAAAATTAGCTGGTGTAGATTTACAAAGTGACTGCTTTTCACATGGTCAATTTTATATGGCATGTTCAAGAATTAGTGCACGTGAAAATCTAATCATCCTTCAACCAGAAAAATGAACGAAGAATGTTGTCTACAGAGAAGTTTTGAAAATGTAGGCATATTATTTCATATTTTTTTATATTTAACTATTTCTAAAATTAGAATAAGATAAAATAATAATGAATGTAATAATTAAGATAAATAAATTGATATAATAAAAAATAAAAATGTAGTTGTCATTCTCAAAAATTGCCCTGCATACAAAATAAAGATAATAGAAATGTAATACACAAAAAAAATTGATTCAATAGGTTTAAAAAATAATAAAATATATATAAAATGTATTTTTATTTTTATGTTGTCAATATTTACATGGTCCCGCCATGTAGAATAATGGGAACGCATCGCACTACACAGTACCTCATGGATGATGCGGAATTCTGTCCAACAACAGATTTACTTACTAAATTACATTTTCATTGATAAACTATTAACAATTAAATACTTTTCTCATATATTTGAAAGTCGTGAATAAGTATTATTACAGACAATCGAATTCTTAAAACTTTAAATTCAGATTATAATTATCGTTTAAAAATTGAAAATTTTCTTAATATTTTACGTATAGGTTCCAAAATATAATATTATCGTCTGCCCAGCGGAGCGGGCGGGTATCAGCTAGTATTATAATATATGCAATCAGAAAAAAAAAAAGACGCGTGTGAAAATTGATATTCATAGAAAATACATTTCATTCTGAGTTAGTGGGGCTTACATTTGAAAGATATAATTATTTACAGCCATAATACCTTTTTTTAGAATTAATAGGAATTAAAAATAAAACTCTATCTTTTAATTTTTTTTTCCACTTTCTTATAGATGTTTATTTGCCGTGTAAACGGGGCTGATGCTCGTTAAACCTGTCAGGGCCCAAAGTTCTCCCGTTGCCGTAGTGCGGATGTTAGGAGAGGGGAGCCAGCTCAGGTGTCGTCCTCGTCACTTGACCGTGGTTCAAAATTAAGAAGTCCGTCGCCAATAGCCATCAAGTTGCTTCTAGTTCGACGTTAATAAAAACTAAACTAAACTATAAATCTTTATTTGCATGCATACATTCCACTGATAGAATAGTTCTTGTTTTATTATTCCTCAATGACTGACTGCTTTAATTGCATTGAATTTGTAAAATTATTACTTAAAAGCCAAATTATATTCCATTTTTTTTTAAAATTTAGTTTATTTATAACTATTCAATAAAATATGAGTTCCAGAAAAATAGTTTTGATCGTGGCTTATGAAATGTATTCTATTCTTTGAAAAAGGGTTCTGTTTCTTTAAAGGTATTTTTGTAAATTATTTATTTTTAACATAAACACACATTTTTATAATACATTTCATTTCCCTCCTTCAACTTCCCTTTCTGATTAGTTGTCCTATTCTCCGAACTGATACGACATATCAAATAAATTCTCTGGTTATGTGTATTGGGCAGAAAATGTTACAAACTCGTTCTTTGACAGGCTTCAGTTTCACTTCAGTAGCTTTCAATACCATAAGATCACGAGAGAAGCCAAGAAATGTAGCGAAACGTGCAATAAACATGTTTGTGTCAGATCGGAAGTAACAAACTTTACTAATATTTCCAGGAAAACTAAGTTATTAAGGTTTTCAATTGTAAGGTAGTATATTAAATTTCAATTTATAATTAGAGAGTTATAAAACTGAAATTCAATATATTTCCTAGTTTAGCACTGTCTTGGAAATATAATTCTGTTTATGAATCGCTAAGATTTTATATGAATGTTCGTAAATATAACAACGAATTTTATTCCTCATATTTCTAAATCTGAATTCACAAAGTTTGTTTTATGTCTTAAAATTTACAAAATATCATTTCTCAAAGATTTTCACTATAACTTCTATTATGTGTCACATTAAACATCTGCAATATATTAATGGAGTAATGCGGAGATTTAGTTCATTCAAGCTGAGGTTGTTTTGACTTTTTCAAAAGAAGCAGCTTGGTTTTCAATCACCCTCTTCCTACTTCTGCTCAATATCTTTTGTCCTGTATCTTAATAAATATGTACAAATATTAGTTGAGTAAGATGGAAATTCCATTCATTGAAGTTAATTTCAATTTTTCAAAAGAAACAACCAGGTTTTTCAATTACATTTTTAATATACCTTCCCTGTATCTCATAGCTCTATCTTAAATACTTACAAAATTTAAGAAAAGAAATAAAGAAATATAGTTTTTCTCATTTTTGAGAAAAAATATGAAGGAAGGAAAAAATATGAATCTTTATTTTTAAATAATCTTTTTACCGCTGATCTTAGAAAAAGCACGAGAGCTATTAGCGCCGAACCACATAATTTTGAACCTTGATGAAGTTAATAGAATGATTCCTGAGCTGCCAATCCCTATCCGTATTTACACACCATGCCAACGGGAGGACTTGGAGCCATGATAGATTTAACTTATATCATTTCTTCAATATGGTGGGCTTTTAATGGCACCAGAATTCAAACCCACGATTCGGCGGGAATAAAACCGGCTGCGAAATTGTGACCATGACCAATAGGCAATCATAGCCAAAAAATATAGACTGGGCATTCTAGTTAAGAGAAGATATTATCAATTTATTGAATAGATATACCTTTGAAAACTAACAAAAATATATTAAATATTTAAATAATTTCAAATTAAATTGTACTCTTTTGTAACTAGGGAGGTCACATGCTCTAAAAGGGTTAAAAACTTACACGTAAAATAACGTTAAATATCATTTTTTTATAGGTAATAAGAAGATTCTTATTTTCATTTTGAATGTTTATTGAAACGAGAAAAGGAAAATAGAGATGTCTTTTTATCCGAATATAACTTACTATTGAAGATTCTCTGTATTTAATGTCGTTTACGTGAAATGACATTTTTGAATAAAAGAAATGATAGGGAAAAAAAAGGTTCAGCTACTGGTAAAATGATTTTACATATTTATTGCGTTTTTACTCAGTGAATGCATATTTTTAAGTATTGAAACAAATAGAATTTTTAAATATGCTGTCATAAATTATCCGAAAAGTACTTTATAAGAAGAATTGTTTTTGAGAAATCAATTACTTCCTATCTTATTTAAAGCTTCTACAAATAATACACTTCGAAATTTTGGTCATAAAATTATTTTTAATTACTATATATATTTTTTTTATAAAATAATCTATTAAATAGTTTCGCTCTTTAAAGTAAATTTATTCGCATTCAAAAAGTATCAGCATCTGGATATGACATTTAATTTATATTTTGCTTGTTGGTTAAAACATAAAAATCGTATAAAAAACGAAACTGAAAATTACATCAAACTTAAAGTTAATTATAAGTTTAACATCGAGCAATAAGGCTTTTTAACATTGCTTTGCAGACTGTATATAATCAAACCATACCTCTAACTTGCAGAAAAACACATATAAAAACTTTGCAGGTTTGGATAGTCTGCATTTCAAATAATACTTGAAAGATATTTCGTGACAGAAATTTTTTTTCCTTATTATTATTTGGGTTTAACAAGATATGACTCTTGTTTCATATACACACAAAAAAATAGTATTTATCCTTTCTACTGCGCATTATGCGGGCATAAGTTTCAGATGAGAATGGAAGTAAACCACACAAGCATAGGTATAGTTTGATATTATATATTAACTGCAACTAGAGTAAATTCTACAGATAAGTATCATGCAAAGGAGAAACAATGACATGACCTTGAATTTATTCTACTTCAAAACTGATCCGACTGCCATAAATATGTTTGTTGTTTTTATGGACATAAATTCTTCTGGAAATAACAACAAGATATAAAATAATCACCTTTTCCAAAAGGAACTTAGAAAATAGCTGACTAAACCTCTCAAAATTTTCGGATAAAAGAAATATTCAAATATTAAAGTTAAGAATAAATTACAAATTTAATCAGATAAAATAACCTGAAAATACACATAGCACTTAAAAAAAGAATGTGCAAAGATTGTGACCATAACAGAGATCGATAAATTCAAACAAAGTGTATTTCAAGATTTGCTATTCTTTACGAAGAGCATGTAAATGTGTACTGTAAATTTTGTTTTTCATAAAAAATGCTTCAGGCATAATGGATGTAAAACATAACACATTTCTGTATTCAAAATATTTGTAGTACTACACTATCTCTTAAATTTTGAATATCGCTTATACCAACAAATGATTGGAAGAAGGGGTGATATGGGTTCTCTCTATTAATAAGCAAAAAAATTAAATAAAGTTATGTAAGATAATTTATCATGACTTAAAATAAATAATAGATCAAATTCACTGACATAGGAATTATTATTAACAAGGTCAAAGGTTAAAATTTGATAAAAAAAATAAAATTATAATATTTACATTAAGTAACTATTTTATGCGACACTCTTATTTGAAAGGATTGAAAATAATTAGACAATACTGCGTGCAACGCTCCTATTTTTAGTTAATTACTGTCGTAAATATGATTTTTAATTTTCCTAGAGGTCTTATTTCTAGAATGGAATAAAAACAGTGGTAAGTGAGCAATTATATTAATTAAAAAAGAACTAATTATAGAATATAGTGATTTGATTTGGATGATTACCAATGCATTATTGCTGTTGTAATTATATTATTACAACTATGTATTTTATGTTATTATTTATTTCTTTACTCAGTTATTTTTGTCACAATGTAATTTGTTTTAAGATATTTTTGTGCAAATCATCTGCCTCTCAAAAACCTTAAGTTGCCAATGTAAATGTAAAAATAAAACATGCAGATCAGATTACTTAATTGTATATATTAATTGTTTCACAATTTTAGAAGAACGTATCTGACATTGAAACTTTGTTCTATTTTGTACAGCTTTAGAATTAATTACATCAATTGTAAGCTAGGAATAGGAGATTGAGGTTTATTTATTTTTTTTGTTCTGCAATTAAATTTGATTATATCATTAGGCTTATCGTGAAGCCGACGCGAAATATACACAGTGTTCAAGTATCTGTTAAATCTGTTCCTTTAATCTAAGAAGTAAGTATTGAATTTTATTTCGTATCTTATTCTTGTCTTTTAAATTATAAATTTTGATTTCGATTTCTTATTTTGAAAACCAGTAGATTAAATTAACTTTATTGGAAATAGTAACACTGGACATTAACTTGATGAACTATGAATAAATAATAATTAACGAAATTATAAATGATTAAATTATGAATTTTATGAATAAGTGATAAATGATTTCATTAGTGTAATCTATTCCTTAGATATATTTCCTTAATGGGTAATAATTATAATCAATAACGTTCTAGCAACTAAAATGATTACAATATTATCATTCGTTTTAAATTCATAATTTAAAATAAGTAAACAGGTAACATCTTAAATTGCCAAACCTGGGCTTCAAAATTGTTTCATAAAAGAAACATAATAGATTTTCGGGTTGATAATTTATTCACCATTGACGGTATTATATGCGTCTATAAAATGCATAAATACCTTGATTGCTATGCATTTAAGTATTTGAAAACACGCATAATTTTAAAACTTAGTGTTAACAGGGCAGGAATGAAACAAGTAACCAAAATGTTTACAAGAAATAGTATCTAAAACAAAAAGTAAATCATTTTCATTAACTGATTCTAAATACTTCAACTTATTATTTTTTATATATTGTTAATTTGATAAAATCATTCACTACGCGATCATATAAGAAGACATACAGTTAACCATTGCAAAATTACCTACTTTTTTTTTTTTTACCGGAAATAAGGTAAAATTTTCAAGTAAAACAATTCTTGCTAAATTACTGGTTATTCTAAAGGCTTCGCTATTGTTTTTGTTGTATTAATGCTGCACCAAGCAACATGATGTCGGTTGGGATGGACCTCGTAGTTTTGAGACTTAATCAAGTAACGAGAACTTAGATTTGAATTGGATTCTATCTCTCTCTAAGCATCCATATCATTCAAACGAGTAAACTTGGAACCTCGATAGATTGAACAGGCCTATGCCCCGGCTACACGATGGGTCTTTAGTGGCATCAGGGTTCGAACCCAATACTTAAAGAAACGGCAATCGTAAGTCCGAAAAGATTACCTTTAGGCTACCACGGCCACCTAAATAACCTCGTATATGAAACAAAAATTCATAACAAGAAAGGTGTTTTATTTAATTTGTGTATGCTGTGAAAAATATGTGTGAAAATAAAATCTGTTGTGAGCTTGAATTACATAAACAAAGCGAAACGATTTTACAACAAAGGCATGAATAATTTTCACACAATAAACACATTAAGATATATAATTAAACATGTGATCAATGTTTTAAAAATTAGTATGTTCTAATATGTTTTAAAAGATAAGCACGTAAAAAGCATTATCCAATTACACTTTGATTCACTGTTAATGGTCTAATTTTTGTACAAGCTTGATTCAACTGTAAAGAAAGCCCATTTAAATTCTACCTGCATTGGCTTAGTAATTATAAAAAAAATCACACAATATTTGAATCTATTTTCTGCTTATTTTTCTCCATTGAATATGCTCTAAATTTCTAACGATTTTATTAATATTTTTTGGGCTTCAGGTGGTCAAATACGTTGACTTTCTGTTTTGATCAATAAGTTAGGTATTTTTTTCATTATTACATGAGCTGCAGACGTCAAAGAAATTATGTATACTGATTTTTCGCATTCATTCGCCTCCTCATTTTCTGTATCAACACGGAGAATAAGAACGACGAAGTGTGTAATAGTTGCATCAATAATTTTCATCGAATTGACATTCAAAGCAATCTAGCATTACTAGTAATAATTTGAAGCTCAAATTCTCAAATTTCTAATAAATTATCAATATTACTATCCCTATACATAGCTAATTGGCCAGTATCAAATTTAAAATTGTTTACATTTGCATTTGCCCAAGCTCTAAGAAAAGAGGTAACCTTTTATGGAATTTTTATAAAAAGTTTTCCCCCAATTCAAAATTTCCTACGTTTTTGTACAAAGCATGAGAACATAACATATTTAACCTGGAAAGTATGAAATATAATATCAACATAAACTGGTGATCACTTATTTTAAATCGGTTTCAACAATGATTTGAATCTAATGAACAAAAACATTTTTTTTTTATCATTATTGCGTTCTTTTTCAGTTCTATTGTATATTTCAACCTATATTCACGTAATAAGCTTACCTTCTCTAACAGTGTATATTCCATCGTATTATAATATTTTCAAAGCGTACTCTCTCCTAAAGTTTCAATATTTTAATTGGTTAATATGATAATACAATTGTGCAAACAAACTAGAGACGTTGTAATCTAAATGTTCTGTACTACTTAACATGGGAACATAATGCATATAAATTCCTGTATTTGAATTACTGTCTTATGGAAACTTGAATACAACTGAACATAAGGATATTTCACGCTATTTGGAATTAGACGTACAACTATGTCGTAGTGAAGGATTCATCTGAGGAAAACGGGCGTTCTCATTAACATCCACATATGTTCATCTGGATTCATACATGTCTAAACGTGATGATTAACCATTGCAGAACAAGTTACGTAACTTGGGAAGCTGGTTTGGTGTTGACAAATATCCTTAGTAACTAGCGCGTTCTAGATATGTGGGAAATGTTTTGAAATTCATACTTCTGCGTAACAAATTCAGTTGACGAAATTAATTTTGCGAATTTGAGTATAATGAGTAGGTAAGAAAAAGTATTGTTTGAGATTCCATAGGAAATTAAAATCAAAACATTCATTTAATACACATAATACTTTTACCTGATAAATTACATGAACAACTGATTTATTTTGATTCCTTTAAAACGTATTGTATTAAAGTATAGCTGAAAGTTTTTTTTTCAATTTTTTTTTCACAAATAATTATAATTGAAGATTTCGTGGTAATTTTCAAATTAAAACAAAAGCTTTTCTCACTTTGTTTGTTAACATGCATAAATGGTTTTGTTTTTTGTTTGTTTATTTAAATGCACTGAATCGCATCTCCGCTTATGGAACTAATTAAGAGAATTTGGAAAATGTTCTCAGCATCTCAAAAAGAGTAATTCTATTTTCATAGAAGTTAAGTTAAAATTGAAATATTATTTTAATATTCGAAACGTTATTAAATGGGTTAATATTATATTAAGGAGAATTTAATTTATTGAATGCAAAGATAATCCTACGGAATTTCTCCATCCATCCTCAAATTTATTTTAATACATCAAAAAATAAGGAATGTTTCTACGAAATTACATTTTCTCCACTATTTTCAAAAATATTTTTGATTTCTTTAAGGTCACGAAAACTCGGGAGCAAATCATTAAAATACGAGTAAAATTGGAAGAACTGAGGTTATAAATCGGAAGAAAAATGTAAATCCGCTTGAAACATTTTTTGCTTTTTGGGATACACTTTTTCAGATTTATTTATGTAAATAAGATTTGAGGATGGTAATAGAAATTCCATAGTTTAAACCATTTGATGATTATGAATGAGCCCAGCTCGCATTCGAATAGCGCACCAAAATGCGCATAGACGAGTTTATCTCGTCCGAAGTATTTCAACACAAATGATTGCAAACGAACTATACTCACATAGCGAAACTTTGCCCCAATTCAAGTTGATGTGCCGAGTTTCTCCCGCGTGTATTATATTGCATTGCTTGAGTTATAAACGATATTTAGTGACCAAATTTAATTAATTTGATAGCTTACAGATGACACTATGGGTAATTTTTTGCATAATGAAGAAAAATGGTATTGATCTAATTGTTGTTAATTTAGTTACTTTTCTTGCGTAATTTGGAAAGAGTTTGTTATTGAAAGACCTCAAAAGCAACATCTACACATTTCTGATGATAAATACGTTTTATAATGGTGCATATCTGACGAATAGTTCCATGTTTCAAAGTATACCACACACAAAAATAGTTTAAGGTAAATATAACAATTAAAAGTTTCATAAAATTTTAAATTGCGTGTATTTATTTAGATATTTTAATTTAATTTTTTAGAAACTAATATTTCTATTCATTATCATTTACTGAATTGCTTAAAAAAGCCAGTTTCTATTGTTGTAAATATTTCATAAATATACCTGAAATTATTCTTTTAGGATTATCTTTTAAAAGCGATCGTGCTATCTGTGTCAACGTCAGAAAAAGGGTGATATTTTCAGAAGCTACTCGAGGAAAAACGGTTCTATTCTCATCCACCGTTTGATCATAGCACTGCGCTTTATAAGAGAGCGAAAAATGTTGATTCTCTTAAACGTCAAAGAGTTATCATTCGATACACGAAATCAAAATGGTCGGTGAACGAAATCCTAAAGACGAGTAAAACACAGTCATTTAGTAGTTTCATACACAATTAATTTATTTTGATTTCTATAAAAAATCATTAACATGTATGGTATAAATTCATACACTCAAAACACTTTCATAAATAATTCTAATTTCAGAATTTATGATAATTTTCAAATGATAATGAATTCTACATTTTATTCGTGGTGAAACTAATATTGCAAATTTGAATACTTTTCTCGACATTTCAAAAAATATTAATTAAGATTTCGTAGAAAATAATCTAAAATCGAATCCAAAGATAAATTTAATGTACTTAATAATTCCACTTAAAATTTTCTTGCTATGATAATTGATTTTGATTTCCTTAAAAAAGGATTGTAATAAACTATATCTACAAATTTATTGCTCTAGAGCCTTTCCCCAAGTAATTACGACTAATGATAATTTTTAATGAATAAAACCCATCTTGCTTTTCTCTTTGCTTAAATGCTTCGAATATAAGTTCGATTTGTAAAATTAAAAAGATAAAAATATATTTCTAATATGAAAGGAAATATGAAAGTAATTATTAAAAAGTAATTATTTATAAATGAGATTCAAAGGAATAATAAGAAATAGGTTGAATTATATGAAGGTGGTAAATGTAATAGTTAAAGTCATTTTTTACTTATTGAAGTCAGTATCATTGTATGACTGTCACAGGTAATACAAATTCTTCTTAGTTAATGATTTAAATTATATTTAATTGTTTCAATGTATATTTATAAGAATACAATCATAAAAGTACAAATTGATCGTTTTTGCTAGTCGTCTTCCTCAACTCCTTTAGCTTATCTCACCACCATGAAGGATCAATGCTTCTCTTTTTTATTACTGTCACCACGCCCTTCATTGAAGGATTCTGTCACAATGAACTATTTCTTATAACTTCTTGAGATAAATCTTCTTCATATTTCAATAATTATCATAAACATAGAGGGGAACATTTTCTGTTATGTATTTTAAAAAAATGTTAATAATGTAAAATGAATAGATTTAATTGTCAAGATGGGCCAATTAGGAAAGATAAATTATCCTGATTCAGTTCCATTTTCGAATGTAAATTACTGTTTTTGATTGAATTTTTCTAAGTGAAAATTTCAGAACTGTCAGAAACACAATTGTCAAGTGAAGTAGATATGTTCAATATTATTTAATTGTTAGGATTTATTAAGTAACATACAGTGATAGACTTCTAATATTGCTTAAATTATTCATCCTAAATATATTAATTTTTATCTCTCTATTGTATTATTGTTACACAAAAACAATTAGCAGTGTTTCTCTTTACAATACAAAATATTATTTTGTTATGATATTATCAATTATTATTATAGCCATATACAAATTATCGCGTGATAATATTTTTCTAGAACTGTTTGATATTCTATTAATTTGTTAAAATTGATGATTATAATACCTTTAAAAAATTACTTATGCATTCAACGACGTTCTTTGGTTACTTTGGCACCTAAAGTTCACGTGTTATCTCCTGTCCCATTATGTCAATTATTAAGGTAACTGAGATACCTTCGACAGGGATCAATAAGTTTGTTTTTGTACTGTTTAAATAATCTACATATTTTTAATAAAAATTATTGAAAATTTTATTTTAGAACTCATATATCTGTATATCTATTTATGTCATGAAAATCGTACTTAAATACATAATTAATTATCCATGGAAAGTTAATAATAGTTAATTTTAAATGTTGTGTATTTTCTCCTTGTATAAATTCCATTTCTTACATAATTTTCAAAATTTTCTTAGTTTTTATAAACAAAATATTTTGTAAACTTAAAATAATCAACTATCTCTCTGTAAAAATTGCAATTTATTAAAATTACTTTTATGATTCAAATTTTCCGTAATAATGCAGATATTATGCTGTACATAAATGTGTGTCGATTAGAAAAAAATAACATTCTCTCACTGCATAAGAAAATCATCATTTTAAAATGATTGTGATTTTTTATTATCGCCCAAACAGAAGCCACACGAGGGAAAATAGCGATAGACCTCATAATTTTGATCCTCCGTGAAGTGACGAGGAGGATTCTTAAACTAGTACCTGCTTCTCCAAATTTCTATACCACATCACTGGAGGTCTTGGGACTTCGATCAGATTTAACATTCATCAGCCCACAACATTGTATATCATTAATGGCATCCGGATTCGACGAAAATTACTCCGGCCACGAGTCCGTCACCATGACCATTAGGCTACCCCGGCCACTAATTCATAACGTGGAAAATATAGTACAATGGATAATGTAAATTTTAAGGTACACCAGAGCCCTAAGAAACGCATTTTTGTGAAAAAAGCAAATAAATATATTTTTTCAATGACGCTTTACATTTATGTATGAAGTTGTTCATTTTTAATTGTCTATTAATCAAATTCTCATAAATAATGCATCTATAAAATCAGCAAGGAGTGCTTTATTTTTTAACAGTAAAATGAAAAATACGAAAATTACTAAGCATTTTTAGGTTAATGCTTTAAGTTCTGTTTGATGATGGCTCTACGCGTTTTCAGTTTGATAATTATTAGTTGCCACTCCTGGGTGTTTTCAATTTCGCGATAAAATTCTTATGTTGTTGAATTCTGGAATTTTGTTAAGTAAAATAATTACTTTAAGTAATATGAATTATGCTGACTACATAGAATTAATTCTTCCATTTTCAATGGATTTTTAATCAGTAAGAATTCATCAATAGATCGTATATTTCATTCTCCTAATAAAAAGTTGGTATTTTCTTTCCAATGCAAGATCAGGTTCCATAATGAATCTTTCAATTTAGGACAAAAATTGGCCGCCTCGGGATTTGACACTATAAAAAAGATAATTGTGAACTTTTAAAATTTTTAAGCAGGCCTTATGCAATAATTAAATCAAAAAAAGTATTTTATAAAATGAGACATAGTTAGATGTTCTTTCCTATATTGACACATCCTTAAATAATGCATTCGTCTGATTCTAATTTTCTTAAGTTTTTACAAAACTGTTGGAAATAAATAAAGGTGCAAAAGTATTGTGAACTAAGTTTTTATTTTTTTGACTTTCATTTCCCAGAAAATTTTATTTTCATAATGTTTAATCAGATGTGAATAAAATGTTTCAATATTTATTAGATATGTGCTACATTCTACTACAAAAAAAGCACACAGCAGTAAGAATATAACCACATACTTATGAAAGACTGTTGAAGGATGTTTTCTTTACCTGTTTTTCAGAACAGAGATAAGACAAAAAAAAATTCTATAATAATAAATATTTTAATGAATGAGAAGAACCCGTTTTGTTCTGAAAAGCAGCCGAGTCACAACTGGTGATATATTCAAACAAGTATATCAATATCTGCTTATACTAGACGACTTCTCTAAGTAGTTCGTCAGCTATAGGTGTAAATTCACACAAGTTAACAACGACTTCTTTCCATTAATGTCAATCAACTAATTGCTAATTTTTAACTTCCAAATTTCCGTTTGGTTTCGCCTATAAATTATGGTCTTTCTAATAAATTCATTACATTTCTTTAGTTCGTCTAGATTACTTTTGATTTGAATGGGTTGAGGTCTAATTTTACGCAGTTAAATGTATAAAGTGTTTCCAAGGTCAGTTAAATGAAAATCGTGAATAGCCTAATGTTTAAAGTTTTTACACATATTAAAAGGCGAATAAAATAAAGTCATCACGATACGTAGCATGAAAATTAGGAGAATTTAGTTCCAGCTCAGATTTCGATTTCATCTCTAGACCACGGTTCAAAATTACTATTTTCGTCACCAACCATTATTGTGGTGCGTTTAAGGGCGTCGTAAATTAAAGATCAGTCAAATCTACATACCTATATTCTTGTAAACTTGTAATTCTATTTTTATTGTATCAGTGCAATAAATTTAAGAATCTGTTTGGCTGTTTTTGATATTATACACACCAACGCTATTCTATCTATTAATATCATAATTGTCAATATTAAATGAATTTCTACCTTCTCTTATTGTTGAAAAATTGTATTCCACAAATAGTTCGACAGCAGATAAATGAATTTAGCAAGACCTTTATATACAAACAAATTTACTTTAATCTGATAAATTACTTAAATCAATAAAAGAGGCATTAGACAAAGCATTTTCTACCAATTTTAAAGTTTTTTCAACACTTCTTAATACAAAGTTCCAAAAAACATTAATTATTCTTCTAAAAATAAAAAAAATCTAAAGTTCAAAAACGATGCCAAATTTCAGTAAAATAAATTAAACAAGTGATTATGCTTTAAATTCATATTAAATTGAATATTAAAATTAAAGCATTCAATAAATTATTAAAAAAGACATTAACATTCTGCGCAGATGTTAAAATTAAACCGAGTGATGATTATCAAATTAAATATGTCTTAAGCTAAGTGTAAGTGTTGTTGATATAAAATAAAAGAAAAACCTCTTTACTCATTAATATGTTCTCAACAACTATGCTTCACACTATATCTTTGATTTCTTAGGTTCTCAGTTTCTTTTTACTTGTTTAAGTCTCAATAATTTATCAAGTAGAGTCTTCGGCTGAATCAGGATTCCAAATGGACTGCCAAATTCAAAGCTCAATATCTCACTCACGATACAAATAAATATTGAGAAACCCTTACTTTGAGATCGATTAGGAATGCTGCAAGAATTTCAAGTGGAAATCACAAAATACTTTAGCTACACAGTTGGCTTTTAAATAATTGATTATTTTTCGTACTATATTTTATGGATTATATGCATGAAAACACTAAAATTGGCTCAATGATTTATTACCATCATTTTTTTATCTAATGAAAAATATAAGTACTTTAAACTCAATAATATGTAGCAGTTATATAATTATAATAAATGTATTCAATTAATTTATTGTTTTAA
Source organism: Nephila pilipes (assembly GCA_019974015.1). Lineage (NCBI taxonomy): Eukaryota > Metazoa > Arthropoda > Arachnida > Araneae > Nephilidae > Nephila > Nephila pilipes. Next base: position 90,478 of record BMAW01098565.1, on the reverse strand, counting down.
ATATGAATTGTATAACATTGATTTTAAACATAATTTTACTCATTGAAACACAGTTATAATAATAATGCTCATTCAAATTATATATTTATTAAGCTTTCTTTAAACTCGAACAATAACACTGATCTATTTATAAATATTGTATTTTGCTAGAAAATAAAAGTAATATTTATTATTTCCATCTAATCACATATTTTTAAGTAAAATAAATGAATGAAGTTTTAAATGCTTTGAACCGTTACGTGATTTCTGCATTGGAATTTTCATTTATGCAGTTTTAAAAATTGCTTCAACGTTTTCATAAAAGCAAATTTACACCTAGGAGTATATTTAGTTTAATTTCCATTTGTTTGTTTTATTATCAATGTAAAAATTGGAATTTCTGAACAAATACAGTTTATTACTTTTATAATATTTTAGTGTTACATTCATATATGTAAGTTATAATAAAATACTATAGTTACTAGTTTATAACTATGTTTACTATTAGTATTACATAAATTATTTATTTTCAGATTCTAGTATACTCTGTATGTTTTTTTAAAATATTATATAGCATTATTCTCTTCATAGTAATTTAATGTATGATTTCAATTTATTCTTTCTACAAAGCAACAAGCATTGGTAATTTTGATCATTTTTTAAGCAATTTCCCCTGCGCAGAGCTTACTTAATAAGGGAAATGGATTGAAATTGATTATGTATAATACGAATAATGATTCGTGAAATGTCCGTGAGATAATGTTATTTAAATCTTAGACTAATCTGGAATATTTAAATAAACTAAAAGTTGTGTTTGACATTCTTGTTACTTTTATACTTAGAAGAAAGGAAAATATGTAGATTCAATATGAAAATAAATTCCCCTTTTATTTTCTTCTGTCTTCCCCTGACAATAGCATCGTAATGTTGTGTATATATTTAGAAGAACTGTGTTTTCTTTTTAAAAAATATTCCAACTTGTAAGGATTTTCTACATGTATCAAGAATCACGTATAACTTTCTAATCTTAGTATATTATTACATATTATTATATTGTAAATTTCTTTCTAAGCAAATTCAAACGATGTACTTTACTAACATATATTAATAGATATTACTGATACTATTATTTGTCCTCTACGACTCCTAAAAGGAAATTTTATAGTCTTTCTAGAAGATCAAGATAATTTAGTTACTGATTTCCTATTTAAAGGTAAAAAAAAAACTCATAAAAATAAATGAATCCATTATTTTAGGAGAAAAAATAATGTTGGATTAAAAATAAGTCCATAAAAGTGAAAATAGTTTGTTCAGTTTTGTCTTTAAGTTTCCTAACATTAATGCTCACGTCAACGATTCTGAACCTGCAGGTCGTGTCCCCTGAGGGACACTATAACTCTAAATAGGGCGCAAATGTAGCAAAAAGAAAATAATATTTGAAAAAAAAAATAACATTTGTTTTTATGGTGACATAAAAACTACTTTTTCACATATATAATCAAATGCTAATAGGATTGTATCTGTAGAAGTGCACAGTGTACTGAAAAATTTACATAACAATAATAATTTAATTATTATTAGCGAATACTGTGGGTTGATTTTGCAGAGTAAAATATTAATATTGAATATGGCGAAGAATTAATATTGAAAATGAACACTCTCTACGGGGTCTTTTTCAATATTTTGCTGATATTCATTTTTTTTTCTTCAAAGCAGTCACCGCAAACAGTCTGGCTTTGCATATGTAGGACGTTGAAAATGGTTAAAGTATACGAAATGCTCTGTTTTTCAGAACAAATCAGTTTTAGAGTGAATGACACACTGGGACCTTTCTTCTTCATTTACTTCAGTACTGATAAACCCGAAAGTTACGTATTTTTTAGTATAATTTTTTCATTTTATTTTCTGAATCCCACTCCCCTAAGCACTTGTTGAGGCTTCACGATAGTCTTATGCTCGCTCAATTAAACATTTATCCATCATAAATCTACGACAGTGAATATTTAATAGTGTAAATTACAGTTAACACGCAAATTCCAAAATGCTCATTCAATATAGATTCGATAGTGATAGAAAGATCGATTCGATTGAGACTTGCTGGAAGTGAGCGAAGGGCAGCATTTATACACGTTTGCTTCAAGGTCTCACAGACGTCCCAGAATGTTCGAGACAAATTGGAACTTCACGCTAGGCCGTATATTGCAGATGTGGTGAACATCAATCGGAGGGCAATAGAGAAGTCATTGATTTTGGTTTTGCAAAACAGTGGATCGATGTTGTAAAACATCAATAACTTTATTTGTTCTGGTAATTTGTAAGGATTATAATGAAGTTCGTAGTGTAGCTTCGGCTTTAAAGGCGTTATCATTATAAGAATTGATGTTGTAAGGGGGAGGGAAGCAACGGCAATAATACTTTAAATTAGGTCCCAATCTCTAAAAAGTTACAAAACGCTGGGCTAAGTCATTAAATTATTATAATATTTACAATAAAGTTTCCCAGACACGAGTATCCATTTTTCATGTCTGCATTAATTTTTTTTGTTATCAAATTTCCATATTTTAACGTGTACAAATAATTCCTTTGTACAAGAAATTAGATTCTAAAAATAAAAGAGTTTCCTATATATGGAAATTATCACACTCACTCAAATATTTACAAATAAATTAATTTCTAGAAACTTCAGTCTTAGTAACTTTCGACACTGCAAGCCTTAAAGGGGGGGAGGGCGTATAATAATAATAATAAGTTTTAAGATTGACTAAACTGATATTTATTAAAACACTTTAATTTTTTAATCGATATGAAAGTTACGTTTGATGAAAACTAAGATATTTAACATTCAGTATTTACAGTGGCAACAAATGTTTACAAATAACAATTTTCTTAAGACGAAATTCAACAATATTTATGTATATTTCTTTCATTAGGATTTGACAGAACCGAGCACCACTTTCCTTTAATTTAAAACACGAAATTCGATAACAAATTTAAAAAAATAAATTTAACTACCAAATATTAACAGTAACTACTTAGCTATTGTCATTAAGTAATTAAAATAGTATGGAAATTCATTACATGTAAAAAATTTTTATGAATGTGTTGTCATTTTCAAAAGGTACATGTTGCCCATTTTGGTAAACAATAGCTAATCATTTATCTATATTGCTGTAGTATTTTTAATGATATTAATTAAGTATATATATATATATATAATTAATGTTTTAAATCTTGCTTTTTATAAGATTCGAAACAACAACTGGTAAAGTGGTAAATTTTTACACTCGCGATTATAAAATTATTAGACAAATTAAGAGTGTAACCAGTGACTATATTTATTATTTATTGGTATGGTAACTGCAAGATGGCGCCACGAGAACAGGGACCTATACGGTTTCCCTCGAGTGTTGAAACGAAATGAGAGTTGAATGACGTGATTTGGCTGCTGGAGATCTAAATGTTTAGCATCGCTCGGAAAAAATTTTCCAATATTATTTTTGATATATTTTTGTTATCACATATGAATTGTAAAACAGTTTAGAACTTGGTAGAGTCTTATGTACGGGAAATAAAATATATTAGCAACAGAGATGGAATGTTTCTGCTTCTTAAATTATTTCCAAATTCATGACAATGAGCTATATAAAAATAGTGCCCAACATCGGTCGAAACCCTTGCGGCACAAAGAAATTGAGGAACCGACGCTGTAAGCCTAACGGCCCGGAGGATGATGTACAATCAATGTTGTAAGCCTAACAATGCATGCGATGAATAGCTAGTACATCTTGATATAATATTTACCTATATACGTTCCTATTAAAATTCTTTCGAAAGCAAAAGCCAAGAAGAAAAATCTTGATTTGCGTCGTTTGACGCTGTAAAACCAGCAAACCTGCTATTTCCTGACGGGAGTTTTCAATTTTTTTCGTGCGTAGATGGTCAAGAAATTTCGGTAGTGATCCCGCTACAGTACTATTGACTGTGTCAGAACACCTGACACGTATCCATACTATATGTATCATTCACATTGATATTAATTTTAATTATTATTTAGCTTAATATTTTAAAGAGTAATTTCATATTGAAGCTATGTAGCATTAATGGATAATTATTTAGCATGATATTGTTTTATTACTTTATTGCATTGAATTTTGTATCATTACACACTATGATAATTCCTAATTTCTCTTTATGTTATTATATTGTTTGAATTACTGTTCCCTGTTTGGTATCTTTAGCATGTTATTAGTTCATTTGGTCATATATATTTAATTGTTTTCTAAGTCTTCATGATGGAGGGGTGCGGACGTTTAGAGAGGGAGATGCCATCTCAGGTATTGTCCTCGTTTCTAGACCAATGATCAAATTTACCTCATCCGAAGCTAATATCCCTCATATTGCTTTATATTGCGACGTTAATACACGATCATATAACGAAGAAATGATTTATTTTCATATAGATAATATATTCCCAAAAGAAAGCCTCATATACACCTGAGAAAAAGTACAATAGTAATAAATTTTAATAATAATTTGGGGACTTATAATTAACAGGGCATTGAAGAAAAAAAGTATAAGAAGCAGGAACATACATAATAATAATATATATCTAAATTTAAAAAAAATATATAGTTAATTATCTCATTGTTCAATCCTAGAAATTTATAATTCTGAAAAATAATATCTTTTATATAAGAATTCTTTTAATCTATAATAATTGGAATTTCATTGAAAAGTTTCTGAATTATGTTTTATATGCATTTCTGAATAAATAATTTCTAAGAATGAATAATTTATTTCTTCCTGAATAGGAAATTTTCAATGAAACATTTTTTTTTTAAATTTCTGCGAAATACTGAAAAACATAAGCAAATCTTGATTACTCAACAATTCACCTCATAAAGTAAATTTTTGTTTCAGATTTCTTTCTCGATATAAAATATTAATTATCAAATTTAAGAATCATGAGAAAAAATAATTTCATTTCAAATAATATTAATATATTTGTTTGTTTCTATAACAATTTTATTGTCGTTCTGAATTTAAAACATAAAGATTCGAGATACTATTTTTAATACTATTATAAAGAATGCTTACTTTGAAAATGGATTTATTTTCTTCCCTATTTCATCAGATTAAGCAAAACGAATCGAAAAAATCAAAAGGTTTCAAATTTAATGAGATTCAAAATATAAGATTTTTTCAATTATTTATTGACTTCTTCTCAGATATTTTTTTTCGTTATAACATTTGTTTTCTTACCCTTATCACATGTCTGTTGTGGCGAAAAAGTGTATTCTATATAAATGTAGTTTAATCAGCACATTTTTCACTATAGGTTTTCTTTTTATCTTCATTAATTTTTCGTCATTAGTATAAAAAAGAATTTAAAGCTAAATTTTTATTTAATTACCAGTTCCAAACCATAAATATGTTGTTTTTAAAATATGACTATCACGTTATTAAATAGAATATGTTTTTTTTTTTGGACTTCTAATATTACGTTTCGGGGAAGTTTGCTTTTAATTTGAATATTTTAACTTATATTCCTTACACACACACATAGATAGATAGATAGATAGATAGATAGATAGATAGATAGATAGATA